>CAVNYN010225608.1:0-16141 GCA_963692815.1 Nyctanthes arbor-tristis | reverse complement strand
GGACACACCATCCGTACGGGTTTTGGGAAAAACCGCGTACATAGGGCACATAAGGTTTTTACCGTTAAACCATTGGTGGAGAGGGCTGCGCAGCTTTAATGGCCGTATAGAACGACGCGGCATTCCGGTTCAAAAGAGCGCCTCCGATATTCTTGCACAGCTGTGCAGGGTAAGATATGCTTTGCCAGGAAAACATCCAGAATATGGCGGGGCAAAACGACGCAGGCATGCAGACGAGTTGAACTGGCACAAGCGAAGCATCTTCTACGAACTACCATATTGGGCAACTAACGATCTGAAGCACAACTTAGACCTGATGCACATCGAGAAGAACATCTATGATAGCCTTCTAGGAACGATTCTCGATGATCCATTGAAGTCGAAGGACACCCCTAATGCCAGACGAGATTTGATGCAGATGGGTATTAGGCCTGAGTTGCACCTTTACAATTGGGGCCACAAAGTTATAAAGCCAAGGGCAGCCTATACTCTTAACCCAGCTAATCGGGTTCGGTTATGCAACTGGATTAGGGACGTGAGGTTCCCTGATGGCTTTGCCTCAAACCTGAGACGGTGCATTTCTAAAGACGGTAACTGTATTACCGGACTTAAGTCACATGACTGTCATGTGATAATGCAGCGATTGTTTCCGGTCGCCTGTCGCGCATTCCTGAGCAAAGATATCTCAGAAGCTATCCTAGAGCTATGCAACCTATTCAAGCAACTTTGTGCTAAGAGTTTAAATGTTAGTGACCTCACTAAGGCCCAGTCGGATGCTGTGACAATCCTATGCAAGCTTGAACGGATATGTCTACCCGCCTTTTTTGATGTAATGGTCCATTTGGTTATGCATCTACTGGAAGAGGCAATTCTAGGAGGGCCCGAGCATCCGAGGTGGATGTTTTCAATTGAACGCTACTTGAAGAGGCTAAAGAACTGCGTTCGGCAGAAGGCAAAGCCCGAAGGTTCAATTGCAAAAGGGTACGTGGCAGACGAGGCGTTGACATTTTGCTCACGTTACTTAAATGATGTTGAGACGAGGTTCAATCGTCCAGCGAGGAATCCTACTGCCGTTATTTCTTCTGGCCTTTCAGTTTTCTAGTCTCAATGTTTTGCAGTGGGGGTATGTCGATTGGTGGTACTTGACGTTGAGGCACGCACCCATGCAATGTTTTACATTCTAAACAACTGTACGGAAATAGAAATATATGCACAGTGAGTCCTCCGTGACTTTGACAAATGGTTTTCATTATTTTATTCACTTTAAATGGTTTTCATTATTTACTTCACTTTTATCATCCTCTAATAATGTGTTCATTTTGTGTAGGGAACATAAGCAGTCATTGGCTTGCAGCGGGACGACAAATGTAGAGTTGGAGCACAGATATCGGTTCCAGGAGTGGTTGTACAAAAAGGTAAGTGACTGTAATTACATCCTATTACGTACAGCCTATGCCCGGGTTATGTGGGATCTTGTAAAAATTCACATACTACTTGAATTTCATTTTACCCAGGTCTTCTACATGCGCCTGGCAGACCCAAACTCGGTTACGCAGAAGGTGTATGCACTAGCATCTAGGTTTGACACGATTGCATAGTCTTACACCTCATGCATTGTCAACGGGATTTGTTTCATGACGCACGAGTGAGATGCCCACCGGCGAACTCAAAATAGTGGCATATCGGCATCTGCTGTGGGCGGTGCTGTCTACTGCGGTGTTCTTCAACAGATCCTTGAGTTCCATTTCTCAGCTGTGCATTCCGTAGTTCTTTTCCGATGTAAGTGGTATAGATGTGATACTGGTCACATTGCCCAAGATCGAGTATTTCATGAGTATTGACACTAGCACAGAGGACTATCGAGATGACCAGTTTATATTGGCGACATAGGCAAACCAAGTGTTCTACACAACTGATCCATCTCGAGGCCCAAGCTGGCGGGTTGTGCATGAGGTATACCCTAGTATCACTACAAGTGCCTCGACCGAGGACTCAGCAGAGATAGAACTGATACACCCAGATAACTCAGCTCAGTTTTCTCTTTTTGTAGACCTTGGCAACATAGAGCGTGTGGAACTGGGCAACACACGTGGGTCAGCGGACGAGGTATTTGAATTAGCAACTTCTTCTGGGGCACGCAATGATGCGCCAGACACCAAAGATGATGATGATGATGACATGGCAGATGACACTATAGTAGAGTATGAGGATGTCGAGGCTGAGGAACACGATAGTGACGACGAAGAGGATCAAAATATTGATATGCCAGTACACGATAGTAACTCTGATTAAGCTGGGATAACCAACTCAATTGACGTGCAACAATAATGTGGCTCAAGCATTGATCTTAAATGACGCGTCACAAACTTTAGTGTTGCTACGCTAAGTTTTACTATTATTAGCATCACTGGAACTTTTGCTTACGATGCTGCCCCACGGTTGTTAAAAATAATTCTCCTATTTTGTTCTATTTAACAATCCGTTTTCTATGTACGAAATGGCTATTTACACTACTGGTAATCTTCACTACAATTGCCTTATCCTACTTACAAAACTTGTCACGCCCCCAATTTTATTACCATATTATCTCGAAATATTGATAGTTTTGGAATATAAAGAATGAAGAATTCACATATTTGTTCCAATTGTTAACAAAATAACTACCATGTCACCAAATTTATAGTTGAATTTTTTCGGGACGTTACAAAACTATTATGGGCTGATGCATTGCACGATGTCCATTAGAATTATATAATAGATTGTACTTATAATAAATAAAATGAGTTTAGCAAGGATAATTGTATGCGTTAAAGTCATTTAAATTGTTTCAGTAAAAGTGGACGTATTAGTGCGAATAGGAGCTTGGTCCAAATTATTATTATTATTATTATTATTATTATTATTATTATTATTATTATTATTATACTGCTAACTAATTGAACATGTAAGTTGAACTCAATTAGAAAAGTTGCCATGTATAAGTGTTTAATTTACTATAAGAAAAGGATTTGAATTTGAAAATAGGAGTCCTTCTACAAAACTAACTACGGCTCCTTATAAATGAGTCTTACCCTTTTTTGACACGAATCTAACAAAAACAGCCCCACACAATATGGAGCTATTTTTGTTCGATTCATGCCACATCTGGGTAAGGCTCCTTTAAGAGCTTTATTTATCTTCTTAGAAAATTTTTGAAAATACTAATGTATCATCAAATTAGCGTCACATAATGCATTTCACTAAAAGTATTATAACATTATTTAAAAACCATTATTATTAACTAATCAGTTACGTTTATTGTTGATGTGTGGCATATTATATTGCAAACCACTATAGAATATATTAATAGTATCATGATATTACGTAATTTAATTTTGTAGTGTGTATTATTAAAATGCAACGGTGATAAGATAGTATATTGAAACAAAACTATTTTGACTACGGATATAAGGTACAATGGGTCAGCCCCCCAAGTGTACTAGATATTGTGGATTATGGGGTGGCGCCACTTTCTTATTTTTCACCCCTAAATTTCGCGGCAGACGAGAGCGGTATGTATCAGGGCGGGAGTTCTTCAATTTTCGGTCAGACCACAACTGACACTTTTTGGGCCCAAGTACCACCACATTCCAGAACCTTCTACCATTATCTCCTCCCCACTCTGAACTCGTCATCGTTTCAGCCCTGGTTCAACGAGATGAAAATCAGTACGAAATTGGTGTAATTAGTTGCTTCACGAAATCGATCAGGTGAGTTCGACTCCAATTTCTTCCTTCCGCTCTCCATCTGCAAGCACGGTCGGTCGATTTTCCCCCTCTTTGTGAATCAGTGATACATATTGCAATCACATGTACTGTGTCGGGAGTAGCGATTGTGTAGTCTGCTACTCTTAATGTCTCCTGGGTTTTTGCTTCCCACTTAGGTATTCCTCACTCATCTGTATGTATCACTGATTCACACCCAGGATAAGATGAAAATAATTTTTTTAATTCCTTGTTACATTCTGAAATTAGTGTGTAAGCGTAAGAAATGTGAATCTGTAGATACCACAGATGGATAACAGGAAGGGAGATAGTGCGGATTACCTCTTTTCTGTTGCCTTTTTGTGTTTGGAAAATCTGAAAGGTTTTCTGGCAAAGAGATGAACTCAGAAAATGAAATTTGCAGAAGCGGTAATTCAATTAGAAGAGGCAGAGGGGTTACTTGGGGGGACCATTACGTCTCTTATAAAAATTTCATTTTGGCCTCCAATTCAAAATAAAACTGACCAGTTTGACTAAAATGATTTTTCGTTACTTATGTGTATCCTTCACAACACTTGCTAAAGTCACTACTCTTGCCGTTATTCTCTACTCTCTTTTTCCTTTTTAATTAGGTTGTCCATTTTTCTTAAAAATTTTGGAGTTGAATTTGAAATAATTTTCAACGCTAGTTGTTACAGAATAATAAAATATTATTTGTAGTTAATAATTCCGACAAATTGTGATTTCGCGCAATATGATAAAATGCCCCTAGTTCAGACGTTGTGTGTAAGAGATTGCGTATTACAAATAGCTTTTTCCATTGGCAATGGGATAATGTGACAATTGACAAAAAAAGATGATCTTATGATATTGTTCATGATAATGTCAAACACTAATTTATCCAATTACTAGATTTCTCTTTCTTTATCTTTTCAAAATACTTAATACTTCATTCATCCCATTATATAGTTCATGTTGCCTTTTCGTAGTGTCCCAATTATATAGTCTTCTTTCTTTATTAAGAAAGTTTAAGATCTGCATTATTTTATTAATTTACCTTCATTTAGTTCTTAGTTAAAACTATCATTTTAAATTCTACTCATTAAATAAGGGTAAATTAGAAATGCGAATTGTAAAATATATATTTTCAATACAATTCTTAATAAACGTGAAATAACAAAGCGGACTATATAATTGGGAGATCGGAAGAGCATTTACCAAATATAAAATGTGTACATTGTTGTATTGAAAAATTCATATATACGTGGTTAACGTTATTACAGTCGAGATGCTGGTATTCATTCCTCTTTTTTTCATACTCATTATAGTTTTTTTTTAAAGTTAGCAATAAAATAAAAGCACACATACCCTTTCTGTTATACGGGAATGTAGAATCATTTACCTACTCCATACCCTTGGCTGGGGATGACAATAGATCTAATTAGATCGGATCGATGCCAATCCAATTTGCTCTAGGAAAGATTTATAAAATCATGATTTGCTCCTTGATCTAGGACTTATGGATTGGATTACAGATTGGATCAGATCAAGATTGCGATCCACCAACCGATCCACGAAACCTTTTTTTTTAAATACCATACATTACACTACTCTAATCTTCTAACTTAGTTTTCTCATCATACAATATACTACAATCTATTTTAACAGTAAAATGAAAGTAAATCGATATCAACTATCAAGTATTCGGTTGATATCAAGAAAATTTTAAATACAACCTTGCATAAAGTAGATAATTCCAAGTGCCTTTTCATTTAAATTCCAATAGGGGATTCCTAAAACACAAAAAATGACATAGGGTGCCTCATTATAAAGGCTATCGCTAGTTCTTGGTTCTTCCTCCATAATCTACTTCTCTAATTTTCACAAACCTAAATTCCTCCACTATTATACTACATTATCTTCATAAGACATCTCTCATTCTTGTGAATTTATTTACAACCATTTTAGTAGCAAACATAATCCAACAAAAAAATTAGTTGAAGGAGTTCAAAAACTGTAAACTAAACACGAAATAATTAAACTTAATTAACCAAATATTAAATGTTTGCTAAAGATTTTCAATTTGAAGAACTGGATATAGCAATTAGGGAAAAAAAGGGTCATCGGCCGACCAAGCAATAAACGAAGCGAGAGAGGAGCTAGAGATGCAGGATTAACTAACCTGGACGGTCGACCTTGAGCTGGCTGGAGGGCTGGAGGCCGTGACCCAGTGGCTCAGGCGACTGGATGACTGAACAGGGGAGGCAGCCGTGCGTTGTGACTTGCATGGGAGACTGATACGTGAAGAGGATTTAGGGCTGAAGGTTAGGTTCGTGGGTGGAAGAGAGGACTGGTGGTGGTGTGGAATGAATGAATGTTGACTTGACCGAATGTAATTACGTGAAGGTAAAATGTTTTCCTTTTTTTATAATAATTAATAAACGGATCAGATCGGATCGAATCGGATCGACCACGATCCGATCCGCTATTATGCGTCGAATCGCAAATTCTACCATGATTTATTACACCAATCCACGGATTGGGAATTTTTTCCTCAATCGGATTGAGTATCTGTCGGGTTATGGAGCAGATCAGATTTTTTTGTCACCCCTACCCTTGGCCTCCAAATCCCAAGAGTGACCAATGTATCTTCCCTCCAACCCTTTCGTTTAAAATTTGTTCATCTGCTGGAATCCATTTGCAAGATTCAAAAATCCCAAATTGATCCTCAACCCACCATACTACGCATGTATTCTTCATAGGCATCATCAAGAATTGCTTTTATACACCCTCACCTTAAACCCAGTTCAGATTTGCAATCTTTGCAGGCATCATCGAGAATTGCTTCCATACTACCTGCAAATAGGGGTGGGCGTCGGACATATCGGGTCGGGTTTGGTCTCAACCCGAACCCGACCCGACACTGAGTTGGGTTGGCGATTTTGGAACCGTGCCGACTCGACTCGGTTCCATAACTCGACTCAACCTGAGTCAACCCGGGTTGACTCGGGTCTCGGGTTGGGACGGCCCAACTTGAATTTCGGCCCAGAATTTCACCAATTTATTTTTTTCACATATTTCAATGTGATTCAAGCCCAAAAAAATTAAAAATCGAGTTTTGTTATTTTTTTGGGCACGTTTCAATGTGATTCAAGTTTAATAAAACTAAACAAAGAACTTTAGTTGAGAGAGAGTTTTTGAGTGTTTTGAGTGAAATTGTAAAAGGAAAAACAAACTAATAATAAAGAATGAAAACATTGTGACCTTAAAACGAAAAAAAAAATTGGTAAAAAAAAAATATATCTATAACCGGGTTAGCCGAGTCGGGTTAAGCGGGTTGACCCGGGTTGGACCGAGTCAATCGGAAACCCTACTCAACCCGGTCGGGTCCCCTTTACCCCCAACACGCGGCCGACCCGATTGCTACAATAACCCAACCCGATCTGACCCGTTTCGGGCCGGTGGGGTCGGGTCTTCGGATTACCGGATCGGATGTCCAGTCCTACCTCTTTGCAGGCATCATCGAGAATTGCTTCTATCGAGAATTGCTTCTCATTCTTCTCAAAGTCCTAGTTCCATCTTTTTCTCTTCTCAATTACGCAGTTTTTCACTAAAGTAAGCTTCTTTTTGTCTTGGTATACTTCGTATTTGTTTCTAATTAATTAATTAAGTTCATTATTTATTTATTTTTATTATGATCATTATTTTGAAGAATTTCGTTGAGTTAGACTCTGGTTTTATTGAAGAATAATTCTAGTTAGGTAAAATAAGGGATAAAAAGTTAGAGAAAATGGACATGTGTCATGTGTGATTAGCGTTGATGTAAAAGTGACGCGATATGTTGAAAAATAAGATTGTGCCGTGTATTAGTTTTGTTAGAATTTTTGTATAGATTTTTGTTCAAATAGCACAACTCTTTATTGAAATATGGAGGGTTTTTTAGTGAATTAGAATGCTATATTGTAGAACAGTGAATGTATTCAATTATTTGTTTGGTGAATATGATAATGGATTAAATTTTCTTCAAAAGAGCCAAAATCAACTTTATTGACATGGAGTTCATGTTGTTTCTGTTCTATGCATAGATAGACTAATTAGAATTACAATTATATGTGGTACAATCTTAAGAGTTTGAACTAGAAATTCTAATGCTCCAATTAGCCCTGATGGTAGCAAGTATCAATTAGGCACGACAATTATATGCCCCTAATAATGCAATTCAAATGCCACTCAGACTATTTTTGGGTCGCTTTCATATATTTCCTCTCTGGTAGTGTCAATATTAGGCCTTGTGTTCAAATCTGGTTGCTTTATAATTATGAAAACTCTGCATTTGAGGTCTTTGTTAACGTTTAATCTTCTTTGCAAACTATGTTTTAATAGTCAAATCTATTGCTCGTGGGTCAAATATGTGAGTTTTACTATATTTCTGGATAGATCTTCATCGGCAACTAGTCGACTGCATTCCCATAAAATATGTGCAGCATTGGAAACGGAGAATAAATAGTTCAGGCACAATGGATGTTGAGCCCCAGAGTAAATTCACTGAAGCCTTCAAAAACAGCAGTTATAACTGATCAGGCTACCACACTTACACAAGCTGAGGTGTCTGTTATTGGATTAGAATCTGATGAACCAGATTTTGATATTCCTGTAATAATAGCCGAGATGATTTCTGAAACATGTATCTTTAATTACTCTATCAGAACCGGCAAAATTACTACACTGATCTAAGTAATTGTAAATTTATACTCCTCTAAATTTGCTCTTTACAACTTCAGGCTGGGATTAGTACAATTCGTGAGGGGTATACCGTATACACCTCTTGCCGGTACTTTGGAACTCCGTTCTGTAATATGCCGCAAGCTAAAAGATATTTCATCTCTTACCAAGCACACAGAAGTTTTGTTTTCTCCTATTTTTCTATTTATTTATTTTTTTTATTGGCAGAGGAGAATGGAATATCTTACAAACTTGATCAGATTGTGGTGAGTAATGGGTCAAAGCAGAGTATTCTTCGGGTGGTTCTTGCAGTTTGTTCTCCAGGAGATAAGGTAAACTTTCTAAGCTTTTATGTGTTTTCCTTTAAATGGAAGTTAAAATTGATTAACATCAGGACATCATGAATTCTAAGTTGATGTTGATGATTGGTTTATTCTCGACTACAACGAATACAGAAGTTGGATTAAGAGATTCTGAAAAATCTAAAGTTGCTTTATTCTGTTCATTACAAGCAAGTAGAAAACAACAGAAACCTTATTTAGGCTTAAATGGAAGCCTCAATCTAATTACATTGTGTTGACTTTTTTGTGCCCAATTTGACCCTGACCCGTTTTCAATCTCGCGGATCCTCTTTCCTTGTATCAAAATTGACTGAAAATGTGCAAGAAAACCATTACCCACTTGCAAATAAATTTTTTGACTCCACTTAAAAGTTACTTTTAACTAGAATCCAACGTGATTTAGTACTTAAACAGTTAACTATGTGCTCACATGTGGTTCTCCGACCCAAACAAAGTTTAGTGAAGAGAGGCCAGTAGCTTGTTCATATGTGCTAGTGTGATACCAGTCAGTAAGGATTATGCTTCTATCATAATCCTAAGTAAAGGGCTCGGATTCTCCGTCTGGAAGCGATACACGAAGCGAACTATATAATCCAGCTTCTTTTTACATACCATAATGTGCATGATATAAATATGTCCCTGGCTGTAGAAAAATGGCACAAAACAGAGATCAACTACAGAACAAGCAGTCAAACATTCTATTTTTTAAGAATATTTACTTGTAAAAGTCCTAATTTACCGGTACTTTCTCTCTCTACAATGGACAGCATCTTCTTTCTCTCAATCTTTGAGAGCGTTCTATTCTTGGTTCGACTACACGGGGCTCTACAAAAAATGGAGCAACACTTTGCAAATTTAAATCTATCTACAGAAGAGGATGAAGAAATTATTCTGGAGGTAGGGAGTCATGCCACACAGATAGAAAAAGTTGAGCTCTGTCTGTTGAGGAGACTGTTGACAGATCAGAGTGTCAACTTTATGGCCATGAAAAATCGATTGGCGAGTGTTTGGAGACCAGTTGAAGGTATGCAAGCAAAAGAGATAAACAATAACCTATTTATATTTCAGTGTTTCCATGAGTTGGACTTGAAACGAGTGTGTGAAGGGGAACCGTGGGCATTCGATAATAATCTCATTTTGCTTCACCGAATGCAGCAATGTGATATTCCCACACAAATTCCTATGTATGAAGCTAATATCTGGGTTCATGTGTAGACCTGCCAATGGGTTTTATGTCAGAAAATCTAGGTAGATAGTTTGGCAATTTTGTGGGATTGTTTCTGGAATATGATTTAAAGAACAATTTAGGAATCTAGTGTGAATATATACGAATCCGGTGCAAAATCGATGTTCGCCGGCCTATGAAGCGGTGGAAAAAGATTAAAAATCCAAAAGGAGATTGGTCCATTGTTTCATTCAAGTACGAGAGGCTTCCACTGTTTTGCTTTGCTTTACTTGTGGCTTATTGGGACACTTGGAGAGATTTTGAGAGAAATTGTTCAATACTCCGGATTCCGACATGCCGAGAGGCTAGGGTGCCTGGCTTTGAGCTGGACCGCGGCGTAGTGTGGAGATTTCCGGCTAGAAGTGGTTGAGGAATGGCGGCGATTCAGCCAGGGAGGACACAAAGGGTGAGCATCGATCTATTGTAGATAAGGCGGTGGGAAATAAAATCATCTATACTATCTATTAAAACAACTGAGCTAATAAGAGGCCCCACTTCATTTTCCCTCCCAAACACAGCTCCTTTGCCTTTCCCAAACACAGCTCCTTGGCCTTTTTTTTTTTCATATATATTTTTCTTTAGATTGGCATTAATTGCACCTGATTTTATGCGTCCTTTGTTTAGGAAGACTTCACTTTTTGCCTTGGGGGATGCAAACAAATTCAACAGACAAATATGAAACCTTTTCATCTTCTCTTATTATACTGTTCGTCTCCTTTACCCAACTTTGAATTCGACCCCGTTCCTGTGTGTTGTTCTTCCGACAAAATGTGCCATGAATTGGATGAGCTGAGGGAAATTCCAAATTCGTGGATCAGCTTGAAGATCCTAATCAGCTATTGCGTCTTTGAGTTGGGACTGAGGCAGAGGCAAGATGGTGGAGGGGCGAACCTGGCGGTCGTGGAAAATCGGCAGTGTAACTTCCGTTTCATTTTGCCCTTTCATTTTTCTTCTCCTTCAGCATCGCCGTTGCCTGTCGTATTCTTCTTCCTAATCTGTGTTTTTCTTTTTCCTTTTTTTATTTTTCCGGGTCATTTCTCAACTTCCATTGGAGGCCTTTTTTTCCCCACCTGAAAACTGATTGTTACCCCTTTGATACTCAAAATCAGAAATGGAATGGAAAGATGGTTCGGCCTTAATTGTTAGGCTCTATTGTTCTAATGTTTTAATAAATTGGATTGATTTCTTACATTGTTTGTGAGCCTATTTTCCACTAACTTCCACTAACAGAAATGACGATGATTGGAGAGAAATTAAGTTTGATTATTTCCTTATGCAAAGTCCAAAGATGAATTGCTATATCATAATAACTATAATTTTGTGTTTCTCATTATATCATTTTAGTTTAAGTGCAAACATGTGCATAACTTTGTCTCCTTGCATTAAACGTACATGTAGCTTTGCTGTAAGATTGTTCTTTCCTGATTGAGTAGCCAAACCGAGAAAAGCTATGAAGTCTTGCACCGATTTAATATTTTCCTATTTTGCAGCTAAGTTGAATTTGTTTTACAAAACTTACAATCACTATATGAAATCTTATCGGGGCTGGGATGGGTTTTGGCCGCCCCGCCCCGATACCCGGTTTTTTTTTTTTTGAAAAAATATTTTGTTCTATATGAAATTTCGAAGCTAGATACCAAAGATGAAATTGGCATGATACTTATGATGGCTTTTTATATAGTTTTAATTTCATTTTTTCTATATTTTTTTAGTTATTTCTTAACATGGCGGGTAACGGGTATTTTTTTTGTACTCGCCCCGAATCACCCCCGCCCCGTACCCGATTCAATCGGGTACAGGGCGGGGGATTTCTTAAAGGGGCGGGGATAGGGGAAGGCATACCCGCCCCGAATCCGCCTTATTGCCATTCCTAACAGTATACTTAGTGAAGAGAATTATTCGTTTGACCAACAAAATAATGTGGAATATACCCATGCCATTCAATGTTGATTAGCTCTCAGTGTACTTAGTGAAGAGAATTGTTTGTTTGACCAACAAATTATGTGGAAGATGGACCTTTCTTTGATTTTCAGCAAAGTCTTTGGAAAGTAATAACATATTTCTATCTTACCAGGTTCCGCGTAACTTTTAATATAACTGTGCATATGTTGTTCATTTGTCATGTAATGGCCTATCAATAAAACCTAAATGCATAGAATGATCATCATCATTCGCCAGTGACCACAATTGGCATTCATCAAGTGTTAAGGCCTAGATCTTGAAACTGACACTCATTGAGTGTAAAACTAGATTAAATTAATAAACAAACTAATGCACATTCTATTAGAAATTTCTATCACGTAAAAAGTATATTAGTCTTATTTAACATCTATTGCTATTCTGTTAAATGGGTAAAAATGTATTTTAACACTACTCGTTTCTATTAAATTTCTATTAATGCTCTTTTTAACCTTCTCCTCCCCGTTGTAATGGATTGGTTTTTTACATAGAAAAGTTTTATTATACGACATGCATATTAAAATTGTTGATCTTCCTACATGTAGTTCTTTGACCAATATCAAGGCAGTTCCGAAGTTTTCAAGAGCCCTAAGCAACTTTTGAATTAAATTGTTGTGGGGGCCTACGCTAAAATTCATAGTGCAAAGTTTTAATTGTAAAAAAGTATTAATAAATCAAAGATACAAATATGATATAGTTATTATATGAATTAAACTGATTATTAGTTATACTTTAACACTTAATTTTTTCTCCTTCATTAACTAATAAATGTCACTTTTATGTACTCTAATTCATACTTAAAATATAAATATTTAAACTTTCAGTAATAGTTTTCTTAATTTTTGAGCTTTTTTCTTTGGGTGATGGTTGGGTACCCTAAGCGACCGCTTAGAAGGAGTATACTGAGGCACGCTTATAACCAATATCATGGAAGAAGAGTCCTAGGATGAACTTGATCCAGAGAAGTGGATAACTGCCAACCCTTAGCCTGTTTAGTGTCGTATAGTCATGTTCGACCTCACTAGCATATGCATCCATATATAAATTGAAGACAGTGTGGTACACTCAGTTGATACCTGCTTGATTAATACAAGCTGATCTTTTTTATATTCCTTGACTTTTATGTTGGCAAATGACTAAAATTTTTATGTGTTTCATTAATTTTTATTTCTTTAATCATTGTTGTAATATGTGTGTCTGTATAATATATTTTGTGTTCTATTAAATTGTGCTCTCCTTAAAAATAAAAAATATAAAATGAATCTTAATTATTCAATTGGAGTTGGTGCAATTGGAGTTGGTGCATTTTCTTTTCCATCTATTTTATTTGGTGTAATAGATGTAAATTGTGTAAGGTAACTTGGTGAAATTTGCTGGTTTCCCCCCTATAAATTGGCATACTTCCCGTGCATCGCACGGGTATAGTAAACTAGTTCTAGAAAAAAGCTAACAGAGAAAAGAACGTTGTTGACGAAACTGATAACCTTGGAATATTGGACCAGCAACCACGTATCAAATGTATCAAGTGGCTCAAGGATAAGGCTTTTCTGCCAACTTTAAATAACACTCTAATCACTCTGATCTTGAAATGTCACCAGCCAGCTTCGATGAGGGATCTACGGCCCATCACTTTTTGCAACGTGCTCTATAAAATTATAGCTAAAGCTCTTGCCAATCGGTTGAGGAATTTACTTCCGGGAGTGATTTCTAAATTTCAATCGGCTTTTGTATCAGGTAGATCTATTACAGATAATGTGGTTATTGCTTTCGAGTTAATTCATCAAATGAAAAGGAATAGTCATGGAAAGAATGTGGAAGTGGCGCTGAAGGTGTACATCAGTAAGGCATATGATGGAGTGTACTGGGAATTCTTGAGGAAAATTATGCTAAAAATAGGCTTTGACTCTGAGTGGGTAGAGATCATTATGTTGTGTGTTAAGAGAATGAATTATACAATTCTTGTTAATGGTCGAGAAGTTGGCCCTACTCAGCCCGGAAGGGGTCTACAGCAAGGGGATCCACTCTTGCTATACTTCTTTATCATTTGTGTTAAAGGTCTTACGTCACTTATCCAACAGGTCGAACTCAGTGGAAGCATTCATGGATGTAAAGTGGCTAGAAGAACTCCGACCATTTCACAATTGTTTTTTGCAAATGACAGTTTCTTTTTCTTCTGAGCTAATGTGCATGAAAGTGAGACGATGAAAGCAATTCTTAACAGATATGAAGAAGCTTTGAGTCAATCCATCAATTTTGAGAATTCGGGCATCTTCTATAGTGAAAATTTAGATCAAGATACAAAACAAAATATTTCTAATTTACTTGGAGTAACCAATTCGCTGGACACAGGGAGATATTTAAGACTGCCCTCTCTTTTTGGGAACAAGAAAAAAGTTGTATTTAATTTCTTTAAAGATCATCTTCAGAAGTGGATGCAAGGATGGCAAGCTAAGCTATTATCTAAGGCTGGTAGAACAATTCTTATTAAGGCAGTGACGCAAGCGATTCCTTCTTACTGTATATCTGGTGGGGTTCAAAAGCTAATGGAAGTAAGGGCATTAATTGGCTTCGCTAGGCTCATCTTTGCACCAAAAAAGAGAATGGAGGAATGGGTTTTCGGAATCTAGAGTTTTTAATTTGGCAATGCTTGGCAAACAAGGTTAGAAATTACTCTCCGACCCCAATGCTTTAGCATCTATGGTACTCAAAGCTAGATATTTCGCTCTTCCGATCTGGGACTTTTTATCTTCACAACTAGGATATAATCCTAGTTATATTTCGCGGAGCATTTGGAGTTCGCGAGCATTGTTGGCTAAAGGCTGTAGATGGAGAGTGGGAGATGGGAGATGTATCAGAGTTTGGCAAGACCCTTGGCTATGTGATGAAGCCAATTTCAACATTGAAATGCCATAAATTGAAGAGTTGAGTAACATTAGGGTGAATGAGCTGTTTATTCTGGGATTGAAGGAGTGGGTGTGGAACTGCTGAAAGATATTTTCAACCCTAGAGATGTACAAGAAATTTTAAGATTCCTTTATCCTCAGTAGCTGCAAGTGGTAGATGGTTGTGGCATTTTAGCAAGAATGGAAACTATATTGTCAAATCGGGTTACAAAATAGAAATGGATTCAAAGAAAGATCATGGTCAGCTACTAGAGTTTGGTAATTGGAGAGGTTTGCGGGGATCGCAGCTTCCACCTAAAATATAATTGTTCTTTTGGAGAGCTTGTTGGAATTGCCTGCGAACAATGGATAAGTTGATCCAGAGAGGGGTTCAAGTTCCAAACTTGTGTGTCGTATGTAGTGATGATGAAGAATCTGGCTTTCACTCATTGGTAAAATGTGCTTTTGCTAAAGCTTGATGGAGGTATTTTGGAATGAGTTTGAGTGCAGATGACTGGGGAAACTTCAAGGGTTGGTTCTTTAATTTACTAAACATAAAGGAAACAAACATTGTGGAGAATATTGAAGTCATTTTGTGGTCAATCTGGAGGCAACATAATGCAAAATTGTGGGCGGGTCGGATCGTTAGCCCAAAGCAAATGGTAACTTACGGCCTTAACTATTTGAAGGAATGAAGGGATGCGAGGATGAGATGGGATGCACAACTTCAGAATAGACCGAGGATGTTTCGCTGGCAGAAACCATATAATGGAAGGGTAAAATATAATGTTGATGCTGCATTATTCGAAGCGGATCAGTAAATAGGGATTGGCATGGTGCAGAGGGATGAGAATGGAGGCGTTCTTCGCTGTCGTACAAAAGTTTTTGAAGGCTTATGTGCTGTTAAAGAAGTAGAGGCAATTGAACTATTTTGTGGTTGCTTTTTTTAGGATTGCAAGTTGCAACAATTGAGCTAGATGCTAAGGTTATAGTCGATGCCATTCACAGGTATGAAGACAATGTTACGGAGTTTGGACTCATTATTGAAGACATTAGACGCTCTCTTCGCGGACTAGTAATTTATAATATTACGTTTGCCCCTAGACAAGCAAATATGATTGCGCATAAATTAGCTAAGAAGGCTAGAACCTTCCCCAACCTCTGTACTATGAATTTAGCACCCGAGTGGCTTCATAGACAACTAGTTCTTAATGTATTGGATGATCTAGTTATTAATGAAAGTTCATTTTTCTTCCTCAAAAAAAAAAA
>CAVNYN010225600.1:0-30921 GCA_963692815.1 Nyctanthes arbor-tristis | reverse complement strand
TCTTTCCTTTTGACTTTCTCATCATCTCTAATTTATTTTCTACTTGCAACACTTGAGAATTGAAATAATTATTCCATAAGTTAAAAAACATGGTGCACCGAATTCTTCTTAGATGACATTGGACCTCCTTTCAGCCAATCTAGAAGATTAATGATTCTATTTTTATGCAAAGATCAAGCATGATCTCCAAGAAAAGATGCTTTTATTTGCTTAACTGGTCCTTTGTGTGTATGTATCTTGTGAAGTTATCTGTTTATTTTTTATTAGACTGAAAAGTAAATAAATCACCTGAAAAACCTGGTTTTATTTTATTTTATTTTATTTTTTGTTTTTGGGGGGGGGGGGGGTGCATTATGGAATATCAGCGCTGTGTCTTTCTTAAACTATATCTTGCAAGGAATTCTTTGAAGTTATCATAGCATGAATTAGAGCTTATTATTAATCTGAGCAGATGCTGAGACTAGAGAAATGGCTTTAGAGCACTTCTAGTGTTTTTTTTCCTTTTTTTTTTTTTTTTTTAAATTGTTGTGGGGTGGGGGGGGGCTTGAAAGCCAAATAGTGCATCCAATTGAGGTGCCAAAAACCCATCCTTGGGTGGAAACAGATAAATGAGGGGCCACGACCCTTTTTTACCCATTTCCCCCTCCCTCTTTGGCCTACAAAAATTCTCACAAAACCAATTATATCCCTCCATGTGTCCTCTTTCTATTGTCAAAATTAAACATATTGTTAAATATAAAATAGAAAATCTGGAAAATGTGAAAAATGAGGAAAAAAGCACATTATTAAAAAATTGAATACATGAAATTTGGAATGATGGAAAAATCACGTCGAAGGCTATACAGTCGAATTAACTGACTTTGGTTGATAAAGACTGACTTTGGAAAAATAATCTATCCAACGGGTCTCCACCCATTTTGGTTGATGAAACTTTCTTTTGTAAAATATGAAGGCAGTTTCTAGGTTTTGCAAGGAAGAAGATATGTAGTGATGTTGCAATGGTGAGAGTGAAAAATGTGATTTGTATAAGCCAAAAAAAGGTGTTAGAACAATAATTCCTACAGCTCTTGACACACGAGTCCGAAATAAAAATTAAAAAGAAAAACAAAGAAAGAAATTCAAAGTGATATAATTTGGCATTTTGGTAAAATTAATATTAAGGGGAAAAAACCAGTTTTTCTATGAAGCCAAATAGAGCTCCATAATATATAGCCAACCACCAATCACAAACAGTCAAGTCAAAAAATCACAAGTGGTTTTATGAAATCACATGTGGCGGCTTGTAATTGGTAGTCGGGCTCCCTTTTGGAGCTCTAATTGGCTTCATAGAAAATGTGGGGAAAAGCCCCAAAAACCCATGCCCTCCCTCCGCCAGGTTTTTTTGCCCCTCACATTATTTGGAAATGGGTTTTTCCCTCTCCACAAGAGGTGCTCTTAGGCTGGTTATTACCACCTCCATCCCGTAAAGATAGACTTGTATTACTTTTTCATCCGTCTTGTATTAGAGGCCACGTTCCATTTGCAATTAAAATATTAGTTATTTTTTATGTCTCTACTTAATGTGTATTGTTATCAACAAAACAAAACTTTTAAGATGATATAACTAGTTAATTAAATGGTGTATTCGGGAAATTTTCTTAAATTTTACATTTCCAACATCATTAATTGAGCTTTTCTTAAACGTTGTGAAAGCGGGAATAGGCCTTATCTTGTGGGATGGAGATAGTATTAAATTTACATTAAAAAATTATACAACCTATCAACCATATATATTAAGGATGAAAACGATGGAAGTGTTGATACTCAGCTTTATCAATCCTTAGCCACTTCCTCTTAGGTAAGAAACAAGTTTCCCTTTCCACCTAATAGCTTTAGCTGGGGCTATAAAATCCTTGCACAAGGATTTCAACAGACGCCTTGTTTATTTTTGTGGTTTCTCTCTGGAGTCCAGCCCTGACAATAATGTAATTCAAGACAAGGCCGAATGCACAAATCTCTAGTTCCTCAAAGTGCAGCTTGTGCTGACAATGCTAATAGAAGATAGATTTCGGGTCATACCAAAAGTGGAAATTAAGACCTTGAATATGTGTTTGTCTAAGCTCTAGTTTGTTTTTGCCCCAACATATGCTACTAGGAAAGTAAGCAATCTAGCTTGTTTGCATTTTAGAAAGGCTATCTTCTATGCGCTTCCTGCCTGTTGAAATTTATGTGACAGCTCCAATTATACAATCACCCTACTAACTAGGGTGATAGCTGATGTAGAGAAAGGGGTATGGACACTAATCCTGCTGACTAAGGTAATAGCTGATCTAGAGAGAGGGGTAACTATTTGTTTTGGCTTGTATGCTCATTCAGTCATTTGTGATCTTCTCTTGGAAATGGTAAGACCTAGAATATTTGGCCAACCTCCTGGAGAGAGCGATGTGCGTGGTTCAGGTGAGTAGGGACGTAGCTTTGCGGAATGTTTGTCGAGCTTGATAGGTGGTGGGATCACACCCCTTCCAAAGGAACCTCATTTGACAATTACGTCATATGGCTGTGTCAGGGAATTGGGACTTCCATTTAACAAAAGGAAGTAAATAAACATGTACTAAATGAATATTTTTTGTTTATTTATTGTTGATTAGCGTCCTAAATAAGTTAAGTTACCTAACTCATGCCTTACTTTATAGCATTTTCATTTGCAAATAAGAAAAGAGTAACTTTCCCATTCATGCTTGCTGGACAAATTATATAGAAGTAAGTTCTTTATGGCACATTTGGTGCATTGATTTAGACTGAATAGAACTAAATACACAATTATATGGATATTAGCCTTTGGAAGCTGGATTGTTAAAGGGGACCAAGTAGGAAAATAATCTTCCAATTTTAATTCAAAATGATACCATATTCCCATCTAAATTATTGATCTTATCTATTTAAAATTCCAACATATTACTCTCTCTATATCACATCTCTAAGACTATCGTTTTACATTATCTCTTACTTCCTCTTAATCCCATCTATTCAACTTTGTACTATATTTTTTATCCAGTCTATTCAGGCGCAGATTGGTGTACCAAACATGCCCTTAAAGTTTAGCCAAACATGAGCAGCTCTACCGTTGAGCCAATAGCCTGTCATATGAGCCTCTCACTGGGGGCTCGCTTCAGTTCAATGTGCATGTAGAAAGACATTAAATGACTTTCTTTTCTTGAATACTGGAACTATAAGTTTTGTTTGTATTAAGGACTGATCCAAAAAGAGAGCTGAAATGTCAAGTAGATATTTATATGGATTTGATATACTTTTATCTTCAGTGAAGGTATGAAGCATTCAATTGCAAACGTCCCATCTAAAGATGGAAATCGAAAACCAAGGTTATAGCCAAGAGGCATTTTGTAAAAAGCTTCAAGATATCGAGTCAGATAACTGGAAGGAATAATTCTAACCAATTAAGGTAAAACTTCTCAGAAGATTGACTGTGATACCCCGTTGAGATAGACATGAAAGTGATGTGAGTTAGCAAACTGTCAAAATGAATTACAAAACTCAATAAATTAGTGTCGGCATCATTTGGTGCTTTTAGTGTAGATAAGTTGAAATGCTTTTGCATTTCAGTGAATGAAGTTGTTATTGATCTGATTCGGGACCATGGGCGTGGATAAGGGGTGCCTTAATGGGCCACCCCATTTCCTGTGCTAGTCCCTCAGGTTTCTTAAAAGATATATTTTATTTTGCTCTTTTGGGACAGCTGGACTTGGGACAGCTAATTCTCATGAAGAATTCAATGTGCAATTCTATGATTAAGCAAGGATTCGTTGATTTTTAGAGTTTATACATGAAGGGGAAAAATCGAATATGACAATTTATAAGGTAATTTCAATTAATTGTTTTCTGATCTTACTCATTCATCACTTAATTCGGTATATGGATGTCATGTTTGTAACTTATTTATGTGATTGTCCATTCTACTGCAGGACTTAATTTTCTTTTTGACTTCTTCGAGTATGAAATTAAGATTCTAACTCCTTAAAATTTTTGTTTTCTAATGTTATTTAACAACTGTGCTTTTTCCTTTTACATAGGCATTTTTATTTTTTCTCCAGTAATATCTATCTTAAGTCATTGCTATGGACTTCTGGTTATTTAGTTTTTACCTTTTCAGTTGACCTTGTCTTTGCAATTGTGGAAGACTTCAGTGTGAATTGTGGTGTACCTGGAAATCTATTTGTGCTGCTGTTTTAGTGCTCAATGGTCACAATTTTCTGGTTTTTTTGGCTTTTTTGCTTTCTTAAAATCTATTTTTTGCTTTTCTATAATCGTTTTGAAAATTATGACTTATTTTGAGTAACTTTTATGAGCCTTCATTTGGACCACCCCCTCTGTAAATTCCTGGCTGCCCTTTCGGGTGTTATAAAGCAACAGAATATGGGCAACTTTTTAAACCAACTTTGTCGGTTCTCCAAGTAATCTAGTAGTTCTATTTCTTCTTATATTTTTGTGCATATATCCAGCAAGAAGAATCTGATATTGGGTTATTTGGAGGAAATAGTCAGTTGTTGACACTTGGAATCGGATTACTCGTAACTGCTGTGGCCGCAACTTATGTTACGCGTCTGGCTAAGGTAGTGCGATTTACACTTCTCATGGCCGAGTTTAGGTGTTCTTTCTTATTAAAGTGAAATCTCTTGTTGCTTGTGATGCAGGACGCTGTGAAAGATATTGAATAAACTGTGAGAATCTGTAACATAGGGAAAACATAGCTTCAATTGTAAAGATTGATGGATGCATCACCTCAAGCAAGTGGAAACTGTGAAAAGTTGATCCAATTGAATAAGAAAATTTTGTATATTTCTTTGTTGTAACATCTATTTTTTAGTGCTACATATAAATGATCTTTTTCCTACCAAAAGTTTGACTTATCCAATACGATGAAGAGATTTATGATCAAACTTTCGATCTTGTTCTACAAACAGTGTCGCAAAGTTGGGATTCTCTGGTTGAAACCGAATTATTTGTATATTAGTTATCAAAATTATTAGTTTAGACAGTTTCTGTTTGATCACATATTATCCTTACTTGAATGGGAGAGGGAATTCCTTGTTCCGTTCCTCGGTGGCGCGGAAACAAGGAACATCGTTGGAGGCTCGAAGCCTAGAGTGTAATGAAATTATTATTGTTGTTGTTTGTTGTTTTGAGTTATTTTTTAGTTAAAAATATTATATATATGTTTAAAAAAAAGAGAATGATATAAAAAAATATTGAAATAAATCTCTACATTATAAAAAGAGGGGAGTTGCTTTTCACTGTTTGGGAAACTGTTCGTTCTATACTGTTCCTAAGGCGTCATTGTGATGTCATAATTTGATGATTATTTTTTCTCCTCCAAATAGCTAACAAGCGGCGCCGTTTCGCACCAGATGGACGAAATTGATGCTTCGTGCATCTTACCCTTTCAGCAGTTCCACACTCCGTTGCTCTTTCATTTTTGAATTCGATCCAAACCCAATAATAGACGATTTCTTCTTTTTGAGTTCTTTGGGTCCTAGAAATTGATGAATTTACTCGTCTTAATTTGCTTCTTCGTCGATCTGGCAATTAATATTTGGTTTCAATTTTTGCAATTCTGGACCATATTTTTACTCCATTGATGCACCAAGTCAGCTCACTGGAAGTCGCGTATGGAGGTCGTAGACATTGCCGACTTTTTGGGTATCGGACTTGTACTTTTTGTTCTTTTCTCTTCATTTTTAATGTATGGGTTTCTATATACTAACCTTCAAAAAGTATTAATCATTTGCCTAATTAGTTCTTTTCCCCCAGGCAAATCTTACACAAGTCACTCAAAATCCTCCAAATTTTTCTCCAACCAGTTTCAGTTCTAGCATATTATATGTCACGTTATCATCTATGGTATTCGTTTGATTCTTTCTTTGTGAAGAAAAGGTATTGATGGTTCTTTGTCTTTCTTTGTAAATGAATTCATCAATTCTCCGCTAGGTGATAGCAAAAGCCAGGCATTGTACCAAAAACAAAGGTAGTGCTGTATCCTTTTTCTTTGTTTAGGCTGATTACTGGTAGCTAGGATTTGTTGGTGCCATCAATTGTTTTATTAAATGTACATGGTTTAATTATATGTTGGTGATAAACTTTTGAATTGTCATGCAGTTCTATATTTTCTTGATGCAAAATCTGGAGTTCGTTAATTACATAAATGTGAATTTTTACATGCAATGAAATCCTCTTCGTATCAAATGTTTCATTTTATTTGCAAATTTGATGGATTTTCATTGTATCGATATTGTTTATTAGTGGATTATTCTCCTTTTCTTTTTTATTGGATTCATCCATTTCAATTAAACTCCATTTCTACGGTGCACTTATGTTTTTGTATTAATACATTATAAGGATTTATGATCTACTGTTTTCTCTAATATATTTAGTTACTATCTATATTCACCCAACTCATATCCTTGCATAAGTATGGGAATATAACCGGAAATACAATCTTTTGAAGCATAAGCAGAAAAAGTGAATTTGTGATTGTTCGGTACAATTACTTCGTAAACAAATATATGTAGTTAATACCTTTATTTTCTACGTTGAATTAGTTCTTAATGCTTATGACATAAGGGCAACTCAAGTAAGCTCTTATGTTTTTTAGAAAGCATGTTTCACGTTATAAAACTATTTAATTTATATTTAAAGAGAAAATTTTAACTATTTCCAACAATCTCTTATTCTTTCTTTCATTTATTTATTTTTTTTATTTTTGACTCTTTATTTTGCCTTTTTTAGAAAACATTTATCTTAAATTAATATTTATGTTTTTATATGTTACTGGCAAATTTGAATCAAATTTGATTTTCCTCATTTTTTTTTATTTTTAAAGAAAGAGAATCAAATGTGATTTTGTTAATCATGAAATTAGCTTTGAGGGATAAAATTGAAGTGCAAGACACTTGAAAGTTTTCTCACCAGTCTTGGAGACATAAGATATTTATTGCTTATATGTACACACTGTTGTAACCTACTTATAATATTAGCTATTCCAACTTACTGCTATCACCCAGTCGCATGTAACATGCTTGAGATTGTTTTGTTCCTTACGCTATTTGTTTTCCAGTTATGCATTCTTCAAAGCATGTTACTGCATTTTTGCCAATGTTTTATGCGTGCAACTTCCTTTTCCTTCCTTTTTTTCCCCTTCTTCCTTTTTGGTTCATTTTTTGCTTTTTTGCAGTAACAAATTAATTAATTAGTTATCCTTCGTTTTCAAAACCATTTTGGCTTGTTCCTAATTGTACTTAGATTAAATAAAAGGCCAATTAATGATGTCTTTGGTGACTTACAATTTTTAGGGTAAAATATTATGAATCTAAGAGTCCTTTTGCATGCAGGGTTTGCAATACTACTACAAAACCCGTATTCAAAGCTCTTGTCAACTGCACCCCATTAATCAAAAGGAGTTTAGTGCTTCTAACTCTTGGATGGACGCATAACGACTGGCGAGCCTTAGCTAACTAATTTTAAACTTATAGGGTTTATGACATTATTGAGTATAATGTGGGCATTTTGACTTTTCTGGTTAAGAAGCATGAAGTGTTTATTGCCGGAGTCTTAGGTGTGGTGTTGGTACATTTTTCATTTTTTTCTCTATTAATACACGTGTCTCTATTTTACTGTTCCTCTTTTATGTATAAAAGTTGCTCAAGAATTAATTTGGCACCTTCAGGGACATTTTTTTTTTTTATCTCTCATTGTCTGCAGGGAAAACTTTCCATTCAAGTAGCAAAAGTGGACACAATTATGATAATACGGCAGCTGTAAAAAGTTCCTAGCCCAAAGACAGATACATCCTTGACTCTATGAAATATTCCTTGATATGTTTTTCCCTTTTTCCTCTCTTTTGTTTTTATTTTTTTATGGATTTCTCATTTATGATGTCATTTGTACCACTCACCTTGAGAAAACAATTCATCTCAACTCTCGTTGACATCCATGGCAAATTTAGAAAATGATTTACTTACCTTGATACTGTCAAGTCGAAAAGTTTTTGACATGTTCTCTATCTTATCTCATGATAAATTGTTATATTTAATACATGTCAATCACAACTACAATTTATTTCATTAGCTAAACTATAAATTACTTTTAGAATAGCATGACTTAAAAAATTGTTTTCAAAATAGTAACAGATATCATGCAACACATGAAGCACCACTAGTTTAAGAAAAAGGAGAAATGGAGACTTTGTTATCCTCTGCCTCGCAATGCTAGTCGCTAGATCATGGCTATAGTTCTTAAATGGTGAGGGAGATGGTGCCTGAGGATAGGCAGTGTTCTTGTCTTCTCTTTCTTCATATTTGTTCTTTGTTTTTTTGAGTTTATTTTATTCTACCATATCTTATTTTCGAACAATCTCAAATTGAAAATTTTCACCTTGAAGCAGTGAAAAAGACCAAGATGGTCATTATCAAATTGATGAATCAAGATTTCACGAGGCTCGACATATTCAATAGGACACATATTAAGTGATATTACGCGATGGTAATAGTAAGATAAACTCACATGAGTGAAGCTTGCTCTTGAGTAGTCCAATTAATTTTGGGTAAGACCGTACTGAGTTCTAACCCAAAATGATAACTCAGTTAAAAGAAAAAGGTTTTTTTGTGCAATCGGGCCAGTGAAATGCTTAATCCAAACAGGAGGATTAAGATAAAAATAAGTAGAGGAGAGTGCAAAATTGAAAGAGAACAGTTGATTTTAAAGTAGATTCAAATTATGAAAACTCACAAAGAAAAGTTGTAAGCTAAATCATTTGTATTTGATTTTATTATTGAAATATATATTTTATATTTTCTCTTTCTTCAAGTTTCTAACTGGTGCCGGCCTGCCAATCCTCTAAAAAAAAAAAAAAAATTTCTAACTGCAATGGTAAAAATTCCTAGCTACGCCACAGGTAGCAAGCAATAAATTGAAAGGAAGATGTAAGATGATGAATTATTTTGTTCGGGACACATAGGTTCTGTTTCTTAGTAGAAATTTGAGTACTTGAAACAAACATGAAACTTAAAAAATAACCAAAAAAAAAAAAAAAAAAGCCGAAGCTCACTTTCAAGAATAATATTGTTCTTTCTTCTCAAAAGATGTCCTGACTAAAATGGTAAATTTCAGCAAGGGTTCCAAACCTTTGCATTTATTTGCACTTTATCACCAATTTTTATAGTTGGACGAATACGTCCCCAATCTTTATATTCATTTGCGTTTTTACTCAAATGTATATAATCATTGAAATATTAGGGACCTTTTGATAGCTATTTAAATAAAATCCTATCATAATTGAAATTAAATTTAAAATTCACATTAAGTAAACATACAAAAAGTGATAAGTGTTTATAATCACAAAATAGTCATGTGAAACATTAATTTTGAAGTTTATCATTATATACATATCATTTTTCTATGTATATACAAGACAAAGGAATGTATAGCCAAAATATGTCTCGATCTCTTACTGTATATATAGAGGAATTATTCTGTTACATGCACATATATCAAAAAATTATTAGACAACTCACATGTCTTAGTGAGATGTGTAATATTCTCTGACTAGATATATGACAAGCGATTATTTTTATAATGAGCATTGAGGTTGTTTTTTTTTTCTTTTTTTTTTTTTTAACTTCAAAAGTTTATGGTCTCCCTCCCTCCCGTCCTCAACGCAGTCAAAACTTAACACAGTAATAAAAGTTTTAAACGTATAACAATACGGGGGACGTAGGAAGAGAGGTAGGCAAAAAAATAAGGCTTTGTTTGATCCTTTTTAAATTTTCTCTTTATAAATTCACCTACCATGATTTAACTGTTGATTTAACAACTACTCAACAATTACTATACATTTCAAACTTCAATTAAATCCCCTTCACTCATTTCAACTCTTTATAAATTCACTTTATAAATTAAAACTTTAAAGAGCTTCAAACAAGCCCTAATTCTTTTTCTTGTTGCACGTAAGTCTGAAAAGAAAAATTAGGGTTTATGGAGAAGGGTTGATGGTGTGAAGAAGGGGCAAAAGGGAACTTGTTCATCAATTGGCACCAGTTGTATCTTGTGCTGCAGTGATATCTAGAAGGTAATTCATCTTCCTTTCCTCTTCATTTGATTGCATTAAGGGAAATGAACCTGACAATGGAATTTTGATTAGGGGAAAATGGACTTGTCGTCACTATTTTTTCTTCTAGCTCCTTGGATTCTTTTTATTTATATATTTTTAATTTTCCCTTCTTTATGATTATCCTCCTTACTTTCACTTTTATTTTTAATTTTCCCTTCTTTATGGTTTTCTTCCTTATGCTAGAGGAGAAATCTCTCTGGATTTTTGTTCCTCTTTTAATCGCTGGCCACTCCTCCAGTGTAATTGATAAGATACCTTTGACCAGAATCCAGTGGGAGCAACCGCCCTGCTAGAAAGCTCTTCCCCTGCGTAGATAGAGAACATGTTTGACCAAAGGCAGTTTTGCAATAACTTATTTTAAGAGCAGAAGTTACTTTTTCCCCAGAAAAGTTTGGTGAAATGACCATGACTAAAGTACAGTGGGAGCAACTACCTCCATTAGACCTCAGGTGGCTTGGCCCCTGTTTCTGCCCCAGTGTCAGTACAATGTCTGTTTTGTGCAACTGAAGTAGTCTAGTACTAGTGTAATTCTTTCTTGTGGATTAGAAAAGTTTAACTAAGTTGGGGTTGAAATTTTAAAACATTTCTGGAAATGTAGCCTGTTCTGAGACACCTGAAAATAGTCTGCTTCCATTTTCATATTTCCCAAAGACAGTTATGCTGAGAAATTTATAAAATGACTGTATTTATGGAATTGGTGAATGAATGGTGATCCGTCAGAAATTCTTCTGGAATTCGATTCATTGATCTATCACCCATCTAGGAGGAAGAATCCAGCATTTGCTTCTCTTTTTATTCAAATTAGTGGCATGATTCATATGGAGATATAGTGCATCAGGGTCAAAACTAGTTTGACATTATTGGATATATATAGCCTGATCAGGAGACACCACTAAATAGTATGCTTGTGATCTCAGTGGCGTTTGACTATAGTGACAGATTATAATGTGTGGTTGATGTGATCATTTGAGTTGAGGTGCATGAATGTTGGAGGTTTGATTTGAGATGAAATGTGTAGTTGTAATTGAGTAATCATTAAATTAGTGATATGTGAGATTATGAAGCGAAAAAAAGAAAGAGAATCAAACGCCTCCAATCTTTCTAGAGACAGAGTGATCTTGAGAAAACTTATAAAATAACTGCATTATACAATCGATATATCACTAGTTGTCTATCAGTAACTTTCTTGACTTATGTTTTATATATCTCACACCCGTATAGGAGTGCAATAATTGCTTCGTTTGTAGACATTAATGGCATGGCTCATGTCAATGTGGAGGACATTCAAGTTGAAATATTCCAATAATTTTTGACATGCAAGTGACACTACTAAATATTTGGCTCATGTTTTAATCTTTCCGAAGACAGGGTGATGTTCAGGAATCTATAAAATGGCTGCATTTGTAGACTCCATCTATGTGATCTGTCATCAGTTCTTCTAGACTTTGAGCAATTTATCTCACACCGATTGGGGGGAAGAATTGAACAATTGTTTCTCTTCTATAGAGATTAAGGGCATGAATCAAATTGATTTCTCTTGACCTTGGCTTACAGTGCAGGCACTAGTCCATAGGTTCTTTGATAGCACCGTGAACTTGATAAGTGGAAAAAAGACACATATTACGAACTTTTTAAAACTTTACTGGAGGCTTAATTACAATTGATGGTTAACATCAGATAACATATGTTACGAATTATAGATATGCTGACTGATCCCTCTCTTTGCTATAACTTAAGTCTTCTCTGTTTTTGGCTCTAGCCCACAAAAATTTCCAGTCTCCAGACGAAAGTCAACGTATTCGCTCTCCTCCTCTCCACCTTCATGCTTACTCAGCGGCCACTCGTTGGCGTTGCTAGGATAGAAAGGAGGGTGACCTGAAGCTTGTAAATTCGGAAACAGTATGTTATAGAAAGGAGGTTGAGCCGAAGCATGGAAATTCGAAAACAATATGTTTCAGAAAGGAGGGTGACCCGAAGCATGACTCGGGAGAAGAGAAATCCAAGTATCGAGGTTACTTATTGCACTTCAAGGGATGATGCCGGTAAGAGAGTAAGGGTTTTGTCAGACAAAGGGAAGGCTAAATTGGGTATCAATTTGTCTGAGCAATTTGAGTGTAATGCTGGACAGAGGGTTGTTTCTTGTTCCTGTCGAGTGACATTTATTGAGAAGGGCAGCAACAAATTCGCTCAGCGTTTGGATGAGATAAAGGCTAAAGGGTCATCTAAAGAAAGTATAAGTAAATCTGATGATATAGAATGTGCTGACACAAGGGAAAGAGGAGATGAAGAGGAAAATGGATATAAAGGAAAGACATTGATCCACAAGAACAGGAAGAGAAAGCGAATTGAGGAAGAGCATGGGCTTGTTAAAGGATGGACTAGGGAACAAGAGTTGGCATTACAAAAAGCTTATTTTACGGCTAAGCCTACACCTCACTTCTGGAAAAAAGTTGCTCGGATGGTGCCTGGAAAATCTGTGCAAGAATGTTTTGATAGAGTTCAATCAGAAAATTTGACCCCGTCCCAACCTCGAACACGTTCAAGGGTAAAGAGGAAGGATGAGTCGCTTGTCTTGCTTTCTGCAAGTAAATTGTTGAATGTAGCGGAAACAAAAATTAAAAAATATAGATCCTCTAAGGGGAAGAGCCTTCTTGCACAGAAAACTGTAAGACAAATATTAAAGAAGCAAAGTGCAGACCAAGATTATGAAGCAGATTTGTTCATGGTTCTTGAGTCAACAGCAACTCCATCATCTCAGTTTTTTCATGAAGGCCTAACATTTGCCACCCCAGAGCATGACAGAAAAGGACTCGGCTTTCTTCAAAAATGCTCAGAGAAATCTTCTTCTGCTCATAAGAAGCGACCTTCACCATTAAAGAGTTTGTGCAATGCAGCTTTAATAAGCCCCCCAGTACTGAAACCAATTAAAAACAAGGCATTACATGAGAAGTACATTGATCGGTTACATTGCAGGGAAGCCAGGAGAAAGGCAGCATCACTAAGGAATGCAAAATATCTTAACAGCAAAAATGATGAAAATGAGAGTCATCTTATAAAAGCAAATGCTGTTAAATCTGCAAAAGATGCTCTGATGTCTGATACACGAGAAGCTATCAATCAGCTCCGAAGCCAGCAATTGAGCAAAATAAACACTGATGACATTGATGATGATTGCTTTCTTGGCAATGAGGATGAAGATGAAACCGAGGATAGACTTATATAAATTCTCTTCTTCTTATCAGTCTGTCTCATTTATAGTTTCTTCAACGTGGTTCAGAAATCTTACTGAAAATTGTCCATATTCCAGTTCTGTAATATGGCCATGACAGGATTGTGTAATCTTACTGAAAATTGTCCATATTCCAGTTCTGTAATATGGCCATGACAGGATTGTGTGATATCGATCTTCCGTATTACATTCCTGAGAGGAATAAAAATTACAGATTCATGGATATTATTATTATTTTTTTTAATGAAAAAAAGTCTGTTTCTGTTTATTTATTACTCAGTTTAATTGCATTCATGTTGATTGCCTTTTTCTTTCTGGGGCGCAGAACTGGAAACATTCTGCTTTTCTTGGTTGTTGGAACACTGAACTAAAGCATAGTTTCCAAAAAAATTAAGAAATAAATGCAATGGGAGCTTCCAGTGGGCCAAAGCTGTCAGGAATGCAAAAACAAGTGCTTGCTCTGTATAGAGGATTCCTTCGAGCTGCGCGCACCAAACCTCCTGAAGAACGAACTCGGATTGAGTCATTCATGTCAGTGGAATTCCAAGCAAGTTGATCGGAAGAATTTCCTCTTCATCGAGTACTTAATTCGACGTGGTAAGAACCAGCTCGATCAGCTGAAGAGCCCTGATACTGTTGGATTATCATCATTAAATGTTGAAGTTTCCCAAGTCAAAAGATTGTAAGCCAGAAATTATATGTTAAATCATTATCTTAGCTTCTCTTTTTTTTTTTGGCCTTAGAAGAATGAAATTCGTTTCTCTGAGTATTGGGAAGGAGAAATTTATTTCCAGGATGCTGTTATTTGGATTTTTCTAGCAGAGTCCTTACTTCTTATAGACATAAATCAGTTTACAGATGCCGTGAAATAAAAATTTTGTTGTTTAACGATGTACTTTAATGTTCATTCAGTACTGTATATCAAATATACGCCTGGAGTTTCTGATGTTCTTAGCTTCTTACCTTGCTATAGCCTATATGTCATATGGTAGTTACTATATATGCAGTTATTTTCTGACAAGCACGACAAGCATTCGAGTTCAAATGTTGTCGTATGCCCAGGCGATTATCCATCGTGCAATCTACTAAGTCGATGTAAACACGTACGGACATGCTATACGTGTTACGTAAATAACATAATCTTACAATCTTGTCCATCTATGCAACTTATGCCCCGTAACAAACGGACATTGAAGGCAATAAATTGTGGAACCTACATGTCAAAGTACATAGAAGAGGATGGAATTCTTGATGATGATATCATACATATGGACTTGGAAGACAAGAACTTGAGTGAGCTACATGTCACGGACGTGGAAGACATTAGGAGTCTTGACAACGATATCATACATGTAAACTGAGCTGAACTTTGAGAAGTCTCTTGGTAGAGAAATCAAATCGATGGAAGAATGTTTGTGGAATTGGAGGAGTTGTGGATCTCCTCTATAATACCTCTCCCAACCCAAGCCAGTCAAGATTTGTTCAAGACAGCTATATGATGACACTACTTCGCCCGTTGGCAAGTGTACCAAAACCTTCCTTCTTGAAGAGCTCGTTCCGTTACTTTTCTCAGCTCCTGGATTTTCAACCAAGCGCATCACCCCATTATTCTTGAAAACCCAAACGCCGGACATTGTTCTTTCTTTGATTTATTAGGACGGAACTATATAAAATCCTATTGCTTTTGCTCTTGTGCTCAAATCTTGGAGGGAAAGGCCAAATGAGGGCAGTGGACGATGGGGAGAGGGGAAGTGTGGAAGGGCTATATATTTGTGTCATGGGACATAAGCTTGTTTGATTCTCATTATTTGGGGAAATTATAATGAGGAGATTGGAAATATAAAAAGGTTTGAAAGATGCGGTTGTAATTGAACAGTTGTCAAATCAAATATCAAATCAGTAATAGGTAAAATTATAATTTGAGAGAATAATAAAAATCAAACAAGAACTAAAACAAAAGAAAATACTCTTGAAGTGGGATGAAAAGATAGGCTAGTTCAACTTTGTTGCAGAATCCAAGCTTTGGTATGGGCATTTTTCTACCTCAACGCCTCGAATAGTTTATTAATCCCGTGTGGACACGTAAGCAATGAGGAGAGAACTGTGTAGAGTTTAATCATACTCCGTCATAGAGCCACATTTTTTATATTTCGTATTTGTATTTGAGTCCCCATAAGATTTCATGTTTTAAGCAAAGGCATCGAGTCTGTCTCCCGTTTTGTCATGCATGAGATTTCCAGTAGTCTCTTGCTCTTCTTTGTGCTAATAAAAAAAAAAGACCCGCTAAGGCGAAGCCTACACAAAAGGTTGAAAGGCACAAAAGGCATAAGACTGTCTTACTCTCTCGTTAAATGACTAAAATGTATAGTTGATAGACGCATATGATTAAGTTTACTTATTCATATATAAATCTTACAAATATCAACGATCAGTATTGCATCAAGAGCCCGAATATCTAATCAATGATGTATCCAAAAGTCAAATAAGCAAATCTCTACTCTCAAACAAGATCATGTAAAGGGCTTCCATAATGCTTTAATTTGCAAAACATAATTACACTTTGTTGTACACAATCGCATTTAGGACACACGCTTTCAACTCAATGCTAAATGCGGATTTTGAACAGAATTATTTATTGGAGATTCTAAAGCTAAGATTGTTTTAAATCATGATTAAGACAAGTAAGCCCTTTAATAATTTAGCATTAATTAAGAATTAAGTTTCTAAAGAATAAAGAGAGGACTTCTTAATAGAATTAAGATTCTTGTTATGTTCTTCCTTTTTTTTTTCTTTTTTGAAGTGACTTGTTATGTTCTTCTTGATTACTCTTCTTATATTATATTTCCAATGGTTTAAGCTTCCAATATTTTCTATGTAGAGTGGGTAAAATTCCAACACAATATTTTACCTAATCCAACCTTTTTCTTTCTAAAATTTGTTAGGTGATAAGAGAATAAATCAAAAGATACCTCCACTCTAATGCATGTCTCATCACACATTCTATAAAAAGTTCATAGCATTAGTTTGCCAAAAATTCGATTCTGGTCGTACTAAACACATATTAAAAAAAAAAGGTATACGTTACGTACGATATTATAGTTTTATTTGTGTATAACTAATAGTAAGCTACATGTCTAATGCACAACGGACTGCTTTAAAGTATATTTGCCTAAACTTGAAAAGAAAGTAAAAGTTACTTTTAAGTAAATCATTTTCCTAACAATTTATTTATTTTCTAGACATGTTACTTTTAAAAGCAATTCATTTCATCATGGAATCAGAGTTAGGCATCCTTTTGAGTTCTTTCCCGTACAATTTTTTTTTTTTTTTTTGGGGGGGGTGGATTTTGTGATTTTTTTCTCTTATATGTGTTTGTTTTTGGAGATATATGGTAGTCAATTTTGGTTGGAAAAGGCCCAACCAACAAAACTCAACAGCCTTTTTTGCCCAAATCTATCATTTTCTGAAGCACATTTTTCTTTTTGCTGGCGCAAAATAATTGTTTATGTTTATACATGCAAAAGAAACCGACCATAGGACCTCTTGTAAAATGAGTGCATATTATTTTTTATATAACGTTGGGGAAGAGAATCAAATTCTTAATTATTTTTTTAGCTAATTAAAATATCATTAAACCATTAGTCTCAATCACTCTTGATACGTCTGATGGGATAACTGACATGTGAATTGTGTAATGATCTTTCATCATATGTGTATCTAACGAGATAATATGTGAATCTTGGCAAAATAAATAGTCACTATTTTGATTTTGATCTCCTACCAACCGTCTGACGATAGACAGAGACATAGTGTGCATAGACGCATGCCATACCAATTTGGTGAAACTAATGTTGATTTCTAACACGTGACTTGCAAAGCCACGTATTCTTCTGGCGATTGGCAGAAGAAACGGTTGACATTTTTTTCTACACTTAGCCATTTTCCAGATTTGCCTTTTAAGGTCAAGCTTCAATGCTAGTTTTGAAGCTATAATAAAATAGGAAAACTAGATACGAAGGAAGTCAATAACTAGTCTCGTTCACCTACTCACTAGTGGGTGAACTTACACCGCCCTCCGTCTATATCGGGGACAGTGATTGGTCCTCTCACATGTGGGCGGATGAGAGGACCAATCACTGCCCCTCATGTAGGCGATGGGCGGTTTAAGTTCACCCACCAGTGGGTGGGTGAATATTTACAGGACACATCCTAAGGGCAAAATGCCGTGACCGAGCGCCATTCACAATTTCCAGTCCATTCTGGAGGTCTCCATAGTACCATGCCAATTTTTCTAAGTAGAGGTTGATCATATATACTCCTATCGTCTTTTGGTGTAGCAGATCGGGCTTTAAACTCAGAGTCCAATTTGTTTCATAATTTCATTAGCCGGATCCATATACTCTTTCCTTTCATCTCATTTACTTTGTCCACTTTGTTATAAAAAGTTTAAAAAAAGGATTAGAAAAGAAAATTTACAAACTAACTTTTTGAAATACCGTTATTTAATATTTGACATAGGAAAATACTATTTGTAGGCAATAATTGAGGTAATCTTTTACAAAATAAGGATAAATTCACAATCTTACTTCATATATTGTGTAGTTGGTGGAAAATAATTTAAGGATACGATAGTGATTTTACCCTATTTTGTGAAAAATTAACTAAATGATTATTAGCAACAAATAATGGGACTCTTCGACATATTCTAAAAATTAGTTTTACATTTTCAAGAGTAAACATGACTATACTTGTAAATGAACTTAAAAAATAACACAAAATATAGAAACATGATAAAATATACATTTTCAAGAGTAAACATGACTATACTTATAAATGAACTTAAAAAATAGCACAAAATATAGAAACATGATAAAATAAACGGGGCGAACAAAAAACAAAATGTAGACAAAATAAATGGGACAAAGAGAGTGTAATTGTAATTAAATAGTTGAGCACAAATGATATTATTGAAAACATTACAAACCTCCCACTTCATGAAACATACCTTCAAAAAAAGTCACATAGAATTGAAGGTTGTAACTCCAAGAGGTTTCTGGATACTACTAATGATATTAAATCAGGCATTTAGCGCCAAACTCCTGCACCATCAATCCCGCAAGCCAATGCGACGTGCTACTACTTTATGTATGCACACCATGTAGTGTTTTCATACCATTTATAATGCAAAATGTCTAATCTTATATCATTCCTCGTAATTGAGTGTAATAAATAAATTAATAAACAAATAAATCAAATTATGATATGAAATTCGTTATGAGAATCAAACGCTGTCGCCTCACAAACCCGGTCACTCTATTTTATCCCCATTTTTGTTTACACATACATCTATCTTTATTAACGTTAGTTTACCCGTAGACACAGATTTAGACATCTCATAAAGAGATATTTAAGGAGCGAAATTGTCACTTAAGACATTTCAATTGCTTGAAATTTAAAATTTTTAGAAGACAATAATTTGAACTAACCGGGAGGTCTATAATTACTCCAAGCCAAAGAATTGCTTTCTCAAATTTCATGACTCAAATATATGCAATAAAATGCAACCAGTTCCAAATAATAATAATAATAATAATAATAATAATAATAATAATAATAATAATAATAATATATAGACAGCAAAACATCTCAGCAACTAAATACATTCAAAAAACACCATATTTTTACCCTATTGACAAAATAAAAAACTAACATGGAGATTCATGAGACCTAATAAATTAGTCTTAGTCGACTAAGACTACCATAATTCAAGCACATCCATTCAACATTGACTTAGGAGTATCAAACGAGAGCCAAGCCACTTAAACCCGACATGGTTTCAACCCCAAGCCGCGGCATATTTCTAATATCATGCCACATCTCATGAAACTAGAAACATTTATGTGCAGAGACTTCCAATACTATTCTACAATATGTACAGTTGCTCTCTCTCTCTCTCTCTCTCTCTCTCTCTCTCTCTCCCATTCATATGTCAGAAAACACAGTGCAGGGAGTTCCTGCCTACCTAACCTAACCTAACCCGCTCTCATCTACGTTTCATCACGTTCCTCATTTTCCAGGATAGATTATTTGTAGTAACTTCGTCAGCAAAGGTTAACGGGATTTCTTCATCCGCCAAATCCCTCCAATCGGACCAACCTCCCAACCAACTCTCATTTTTTGTGCCGTCTTCTCTATGCTCGCTGTCTGAGAGAGGATCCTTCGGTATATCCCGGTACAAGTGCTTTAGTATGAAGAGAGCTGTATCATAATCCCTCCAATAGTTCCTGCAAAAAAGAATCCAGTTTCCCATTCCAGGTCAAGTTGAACTGTTTGGTAATGCCAAAGATGGAAAAGCATAAAAAGGAAACGGAAAATTATAGGTTCAGGTCTGCGTACTATCGTGTGGGAACTTGAACTGTTTGGTAATGCCAAAGATGGAAAAGCATAAAAAGGAAACGGAAAATTATAGGTTCAGGTCCGGGTACTAACGTGTGGGAACCAATGGCAGATATGTAGGGATGTCGAAATGTTTTGTCCTGCATTATACAAAACCCCCAAAATAGATTAAAACCAATGCATGGTCAAGTATCATTACTATACAAGCATTACAAATCCAAGTTCCTCTCAAATTTCTTGCGTTAAGGCAGAAACACGTACTTGTAAAACGTGATCAATTCGACCTTCTTCGCTTCCTGTTAATCTCTCCATCATAATTGAGCCATAGGATCTCTCTTCTTTTTCTTGGTTGTCCTCTGATTCCTCTGCAAGATATATATGTGAAAGAAAAATGTAGTGCCCCTAATGAAAACCTCATGGTTTTCTGTCACAAAAATAACTGTGACCCAGAAAATAGCACAAATTGGTAACAAAAACAAAGCGTGCTTACCTTCGATACCTTCCTTTCTTGATTCACATAGTGCAAGCACTTTAACCTATTCAAAGAGCATGTTGTAGTCAGTGCGTAATCATATATTTTTAATCTACTTTTTGAGACTTTAGTGTATTCCCTTTCAAGTAGAGAATTCAACATTTTATTCCCAGTGAAACCAGTTACCTTCTATTTCTATTTCAAAATAAAAATTGATCAAACCAATCCCAACTCGTATTTCATGGAATCTAGATGTACTATTCTTCAGTCAATTTACTGATTAACTGAAATAGAATTAAAAGGTCTGATAAATTAAAAGGCTTACAGGGGCTTCTTTAAATGCCTTATCATTGATTACAATTATACTATTCATCAGTTTATTTACTGAATCATGTTGAGACTTACACCCCAAAGAACCTCAAGTATTACATCTCTTCTTGCCGGGGCAAAACATCAATATACTACTGAGAATTGAAGCAATTTTTCAACCATTTAAGGGAGAACTGAAGTTAAATGGATATAGGCCCACAAACTGCAGCCCACTTTAATGCCACCATCATCCTCTTCTAATGACCAATTTATCCCTTTTATGTCCTAGTGATCAGAACACTGTTCATTCGTGACATATAAATTAGCTAAGTCGGTGCATATATGCTTGACAGGAAATTGAAGTGATAGCATGCTTTACATTTTTCTCAACTTCTTTTGGCTGACAAGTGTGCCCACCATTCAAAGGTTGAGTTTTCACTTAAATTTTCGGAAAAGTTCTACCATAACGGGGCTAAAAAGCACCTTTCCCATTTTCATTGGCAGGAGAAAGAAAGAGATGAATTAGAGTAGAGTGAAGAAAACTTGCAATTTCCTTTTTGCCCTTCACTGCTTTATAAATGAAACGTGAAGTAAGATAACAGCAAACTAAGAGGCACCCACCCTTACAGTGCTGAATTGCTCCACCAAAGCATGTGAACGTGAAGCCAACCCTTCCTTAAATTCCTGTTTGACATAAATTGAGCAGAAATGATGAGAGTCCTCAAAAAGTAGATGAAGCAATGATATTAGTTATAGTGTACTTACCTGATAACCAACATAGAGACGCTTCCCACCTCTATGGTAAGGAATAATAACAGGATGTTTATGCACAGATTCCTTACATATAAGCGGTTCTATTCTGCGCAACCAGGGGGGGGGGGAAGAACATGTATTCCTTCATATGAGGTTTGTTCAAAACATACATGATTCAAGCAAATCAAGAAGTCCAAAACAGACCTATATGCCACAGGATCGTAAGGATGAAAAATATTGAACATTTGCCGACATGATGGCATCTCTTCATTTATATTTTCCTCTTCCCAATATTCTTTTCCTTTGCCTAAAATTAGAAGAGCAGAAAGATTTCAGTGGACTTGCAGTCAGATTGAACAAAAATCCAGAACTTTGATTCAAAATTCTCTCGACTCATCCCCTCATGAGAAATTGCCAAACCATTTGACCCATCACCCATTACAATATAATGGATTAGTCAATCAAATAATAGATAGTAAGTGGGTTGGTTTGAAAATAAATGAATTACTAGTAAATTTCAGTCAGACAATCAAATGCCAAGGTACAATTACACATCAAGTTTTTCAACTTGAATTTAAAAACCAAATGAATGACTTCATTGTTATATATGTAGAAGAAAGTAGAAAAACTGGTATAAAAAAATATACCATGTGTAGATTTTGAGCGAATCCAAAATAATAAAAGGAAAATCTCAGGACATTGATTTCCATTACTGAGATGCAAAAGTCCCATGAATGTGCTCCAAAAATTTTACATGGAACAATTCTGAAAATCTTCAGTGAGAACAAGAATTCTAAGCATATTAAGCATCGTCAGCAATTTTTTTTTTTTAAATGAATTAAAGAAAGCATATCTTCGGGAAAAAAAGAATACGTGGAAGGAATTTGCACACAATTAAAACAAGGAATTTTTCTCACAACTAAGAGTGAAACTTGGGAATCCTTGCACCGCCTCCTTGTACTGATCTCAGAAATGAATAAATGGTATTATAATTTTTTTAAAATTGTCATTAAAAGTAATTAATATAAAGCAAAATAGAAAAGAAAATTAGAAAAAAATAGGCATTTTTGCTGACCATACCAATCCCAATACGAACATTGCGGAGGGAAAGAAATACGCCCAGAGGAGAGCCTACAGCAAAAAAGGTATCCACCTGACATAAAAAAAAATAAAAATAAATGAAAAAAATTGCATATGAGATGCAAATGTAGACAAAAATGGGGTGTCATGGAGATGTAACGGTGCTTGATTCATCATACCACAAAGTAATTTTAAGCCAATTCAAGAAAGAGGTAATCCGTTTAAGTAGGCGTGACCTCATGATAAAATAGAAATGAAATGAATCTGATAGACAGATTGAGAAAATATGAAGCATATTACCATATATTTACTCTCATGTGCATAAAGCAGTTGCTGAAATTCCAACAAGCATATCAGAACATGATTGCCTAAGCTTATTCCAAATTGACATTAGTCTTCAAGGGTAATTGCACAATGAAAAAAAATACCTTAAATTCTAGTTCCGTATAGCTTATTTGAGGTGTGTAAGTCTTCAAATGCACAGGTGGAACCCTGTCAGAATCAGCTAAAGTTGTTTTTGTCTCGGCAAACCCTAGTAATATGCAACAACAATTGAAGACATTGAAATTATAAAATACAATAAACTTCAGAAAATGAACATGAGAGAATCAATCATTACAGCAAACAGCTTGAAGCCGCTACTTTTGTACCTTCGACGTCACTTCTAGCCTCATATTCTTTAATTTTGGCTTTTAGCAGTTCAATCTGAAAAACAAGTGTATTTTTGTGAAGAAGTAAAATATCAAGAGAACAAAAAGTACATAGAAGACTTGCAGATAACTTACCTCTTTGCTCAAAGATTCAATTATATTATCTTTGTCTCTAACAGATGCATACCTCTCACTGTTATTGTCCCTACACTCTACAATATCACTAATCATGTCTCTTGGTTCATTTATCACTTCACGTTTGTGAGAAACTGGGTCATTGCATTCAATAGAAGGTTCAATAGTTTCATCTGAAGATGAGGAATCATTTGGCTGATGAGAGACAACGTCAGTTGTAGATACATCTGACTCTGACAATGTAGGGGGACCTGCTGGATTACATGAGTCCTCATCAGGTTCTTCCACAAGGTCTGGAAAACACTGCTCTTTGTCAACGTTTTCTTCATCTCTAGAGCCTATGGTGCTCTTACTAGTGCTTGTAGGATATGTATCGTCCTTATTACGCTCCTTGTACATCCACTCCATTGGAAAAGGGGATGACAAAGTTTCTTGATGACAAAGGATGTCGTAAGATAGGACACTCCCCAAAGAGTGACCGTATAAGGAAACCTGCAGAAGCAGAAGTACAATTGGAGAACTACGTCTTGTGAGTGTTGAGCTTGAATACTAAAAGTAACAGTTAATGATGAGAAGTTTTCATGCTTCATTAGCCACATACTTTTCCATCATAACCAGGATTCCGTTTAAGGAACTTCAGATATAATCTGTTAAGTTGTTGAGATATCTGAACAAGAAAGGAATTCAATCAGTAATATTCATATAGCTACAGGATTATTTGCCCAAAGCAACCCAGAGTAGGTAAAAATCCCACATATTTCTTAGTAGATGTTGCAATAGGAAATCAAATGGTAGCAATCTGAGGTGGTAAAACAAAAAGAAAGTCAAACGTCAAAATACCATGTACTATGATAAGAAAGATGAGAGTCTAAAGAAAAATCTTGGAAGCCTAACTAAAAGAAAATTAACACCGTCCAGCGACAAACTAGAGTTCAGGACCTACGTGCAGCTTCATAGCAACACATGGTTCATGCACTTGACCTGGTTCCAGAAATAAACTATTTGAGCAAGTACTTCTACAAAATACAATCCTCTGATTAAAAACTTGAATATATTTTTAGATGCTTTAACAAGCACTATTATAAAGGTTTTGTGAACATGGCTGAAGGCCAAGTACTTGAAATGTGCCAAGCTTACTAGCAACTGATAGTCTAGAGGTGATTACAAAGTTCAATATAACATACCGAGTCAATGATAGCCTGACAGAAGATAGGGCTCATGTAGTATAAGACATCATGTACGGTTGCACTCAACATGGTACGGAGCCCTCGAACACCATCCAAAGTGATTTTTTCAACCGCAGCTTCACCACTAAGTTTTAAATCCCGCCTCCACTGGAAAACCCAAATATATTAATATCAATCTCGTATAGAATAGAAGGTAGCATCAGCTGAGGATCAGAACTGAGTCCAAAACAATTTTTTATTTTTTATTTTTTTTAAAAAGTGATAATAATAGAAAGATTCAAAAATAAAAAGGAGCGGAGTCCATTTTAGTTTACATCAGTTTGAAAAATAGAAAAAGAAAACAAATAGAGAGCATCATGCTAAAGAATGTCAGAGTAAACCATCCACCTGGCATGGAATAAAGAGAACTCTTTGTGTGCCAAGTTGGTGTGGGGTTAAGTGCCGTTCGGCAAGATTTGATGTGATATGGCGAAAATTTCCAACATCATCCACTAAATTTGATTTCTCCAACCTCTGACCAATGCCATGGACCATAAATACTAAATGTCGAACAGGGACCTACATAAAATATATACCAGTTGCAGTTAAAAGAGAAATTTCGAACAGGTGCATTATCCACCAATTATAAGCAGAAACATTTCTTGTCAATACCATGTGATGTCTCAGAAAAAAACAAGAAGAAAGCAGATTAATAAAAATAACTATGATCACATATTGAGTATTGTATTGATTTCACCCATATACCAACTCAATGTTATTGGAACTTTTGAGTAAATTGTCAAGGCCTCCAGTTGGTTGTAATAAGGCATTGAAGAAAGATGATATTTGCTTTAAAACAAAAACAACACATTAAACTTTATTCCTTAAAGAGTTGGAACAAGCTACATGATAATGTTTGTACTACTCCCATAAATGTTACCCTGAAAGTTTGATTAGACAAGAGATAACTTACAATTGAGTAAAAACTTCTTACTTCTAGTTACATGATAAAAAATAAATAACTTAACCGATCCTACCGGGAGATTGCCTGGGAAACCTAATCAAACCATCACTTCTAGTCTAGGCATAAATAAAAAATTATAATGGGCAGGTAAAGTTGGCAAAAGCAAAAAAGTTGCCTTTGATGTGAGCGTCTAATTTGGCTACCCTGTCCTCGAAATGAATAAAAGTAATGGATGAAGCACCGATCATAACGAGGTGTATCTATTTGGTACACGTTACCATCATTATGTTTTTATTTTCACAAAACGTTTTTTGTTTCCAGATCTATATGATTGATACTTCTTAGAAAAATAATAATATAAGACCAAGAAAACAAAGTTCTTTGACATACCTGTGAACAGTAGTCATCCATTTCCTCCTCCTGCTTCTGACGTAATTCATCCTAAAAGATAATTAAACAATATATGTAATGTTTCATAAGCAAAATGTCCAACAATATGCAATGTTTTATAAGCAAATTTTCCAACAATATGCAATGTTTTATAAGCAAATTGTCCACTGAAATCAATGAAAAAAGGAAGTCTTCCCTGTACTTCAAGGAAAGTGGTAAATTGGCCTGAAATCAGACAGAGAAGAGATACCCAACAATAAACTGCAAACAATTTTTTTAGAAATCCTTGAATTTGCTCTTGAAAATTCAAAAACCTAGGATTTAAGCAATGTTAAATATTGTTTTGATCTTAAATTTACCCACTAAATTGGGTACAATGAATTAAATTCACATAAACAGCCATGTGGTTATTGTTGAACAACTTATAGACTGGCCATGTAGCAGTACACTATAAGCTGCATTAATGAGAATGGTTAATTTGTATGTTAACGATTCACATTTTCCCCTTCTTCTAGTATATTTTAAAAAAATAAAAAAATAAAAAATACAAAAAACTGTTTTTTATCTCAAAATCCGTCCACTAAATTGGGAACAATGAACTAGATCCACACAGTGAGATAGCTCTCTGGTTATTTTCGACAACTTATAGATTGTCCCTGAAGCAATACACCTTTAAATCACATTACTAAAGAGAGATTTGTTTGCATGTTAATGATTCCAAACTTACCCCTTCTCCTGGCATGGGCATTAAAGACGAAGCAGCCCCAAAAAGAAGAAAAAGAAAAAGAAAAAAGGGAAGCCGGAAGAAAGATGAACAAGCTGAGGACAAACGCAAAACACTGATGTTAAACAATCATGAGGAAGAAAATACCTGTGTTGGTTTTGGTGATTGAGATGGAGCATATCCACGTCTCAACTTTATGCCCTTTCTGCCACGACCTATGGCATCTCCAAAACCAGAAGCATCAGCAAGTAGCCAAGCTTCCCATGTATCATCTTCTCCAGTAAAAAGGGCATGCAATCCCTGCAATAGCAAAGTCAACATATACTGATACTTGACCTGTAAACAAAATGGTAAAATTTTAATTTTAGTGATGCAATGCCATACTAGGGTTGATCCTTGCAAATCAACTCGAGCAGCAAAGAGACCTGATGGTTGAAAGGTTCTTCTATGCCAAACCTGAAGGGCAAGCATCTCTGTTTCATCATATTCTCAATGCTAATGTTGAAAGGGGAAAATTAAATAATGAAGGACCACAAGATTTGATGAGAAAGACAAGGTCGGTAGAAGTTTATAACATCCGCTAGCAGAAGCGAAGAAAAACATTTACAATGTAAACCAAAGCGTCCTGTAGGGTATTTTGGAGACATGAAAATTATAAATCCCGAGCACCCTTCTAATTTACACCAAATAATACAAAAACCCAAACTGGTGGTATCATAAAGCACCTGACTGCGATATGCGAATTCCAATTGCTCTGCAACATCCTCCCTCAGTGGAAGCCAATCAAGCCCACCTTTGCGGCCAAACCAGTGACCTCTTAATACACGTCGATTTTCTCCATTCCAATAAATAGGAAAACAGTGTCTTCTAACCAAATCTACCTGCAATGAATGTGTATCAACATTCAGGAAGCTCTTTTACAGTTTAGTTTCATTTGCAAGTGAAGTGAGCAGCAACTTCAAGATTTAGGTTAGGTTGAACTACAGGTTGCAATTATAAGCCCTACAACAATTAAAGTCTACCCATGATTAGGAGTGGGCATCTAACCCGAGTAAACCGACGAACTGAACCAGAGTGGACCGGACCAGCGGTTTTTGCCCGTTCCCAGTTCGCTTTGGTCGGTTTTGAGGAAAAGTGAGTGGTTCAGTTCGATTGGCAGGTTAGAGGGCCTAAACCGAGTTAAACCGCCACGGAACCGACCTGAGCTAAACCAATAATGGAACCGAAGTGAAAGAGCTGCCAACAACTCGTTTAATCACCCTCTAATGAGGCAAATGGATTGAAAACAGAAGCCCAACTCCAGCTCAATCAAAAAGGAAAACAAGAACAACTCAATCTACATGTAGTTGTTCCCACATATATTTAGCTGTATGGATTTAAATGGGCCAAATCTGGAAAAATGAGATAAGAACCTCCAGCCAAGATCTGGGAAAGAAACATACAGAAACAAAGAAAGGGGTAAAACGATCAAAAGCAGGAACCTCCTGTTAAGCACTGAGATCCATGTGGAGAATTGAACCAGAAATTTTTTGTGTTTTTCACATAATCTGAGTTTTGCACCAGAAGATGACTATTTGCATAGCCGTTGCATCTACAATCCGACATAAATTCGAGCCACAAAATGTCTTCTTTACTCGACATCAGGAAGGATTTTTGGTGAGTTGAAAGAAAAGGGATGAGTATAAACGAGGTTTTGGTATTTTGGATTGAGGGGTTTGATGAGTCCAAAGAAGAGGCGTCTAACGAAAGACACACTTTCAAGTCCCACATTGAAATATTATGAGGAGTAGGAGATAGTTATTAATTATTTAAACAAATGACGTGTTATGTGTGAAGGCAAGGCAAAATTGTAGTTGGCTTTGGTGCTAATTTGTCCCTTTTTACCCTTGAAGTTAAAATTTTTTTGGGATTCAATTCAATGACCATTTAATTCTGGTTAAACCCAACCAACCGAGTATTATTCGGTTAGGTCGGTTTCAGTCCTAGTTACTATCTCAGTTCAGTGGCGGTTTAGAAAGTTGGAAAATGGATCGGTTCGGCGGCAGTTTAACTCAACCCGAACTGAACTGACCAATGCCCCCCCCCCCCACAGAGAGACTAGCATAGAACAGAAAGAAAAGAACATGGAATATTTAGGAGTTGAAAATACACAAGTCTCAGTTTTTATTTAAAGTTGCACAAAGAAGAAGGTATGGTGATCCTCGATTGAACCTCAGAAGGGAACCCAGGCAAAGTACTACAACTTCAAAGTTAAATGTTCATATGGATCAAAATCTAGACCATAAACACACAAACTGAAACAATTACATGCTATGAGGAAGCACAAGGACAGTAAGTCCTAACTCAAAGAAGCATAAGACTTCCTACTGAAAGAGGTTCACTAAGAAGGCTCACAAGATAGATGATATTGACTTTGGTGCAAGCTATTGCCACAAGCAACGCCATATGAAATAAAAACTGTTAGCAAGACAATGGTGATTTGAAGTTTAAGTCCATGACTAACACTTTTCCAACTGTGTTAGTCCAACTTTGACCAACATTTTCTTATACACATCATCTAGGCAATATGGATGACAGGAAACAATTGTATGCTTGAGGTCTAGTTTCCTTTGCAGCCAGTGTATCTCTATTTTAATGCATGTTATGTTGTTGCTTCCATGCAAACTTAAAGGTGTATCATCGTCCCAAACTTAATTGTCCCACTCACAGTTCTTCAATATAGAGTCAAGGAAAAAAATAATGCACGGAACATCACGAGATAATACGGACGAATTAGGTTTTCCTTATTTAGATTAATTGTACTACTATTTAAATGGCTTTGGTCTCTCATATCGATTCAAGTTAGCCTATTATTTTCAACTCCTAATTTCATAGAATCAATAAATTTAGAAGCCCCCAAAATCTATCTTTGCCATTAGCAGGGAAGGAGTCCACTAAAGAAAAATAAAGCTAGTAAACAATAATATATTATCCGCTGAAAAGAAGTCGCATTCATTTATATGAATACTAAATATATAACGTTTGCAATAACTCAAAGCCCATGTATCTTCAAAATGGATGGAAATCTAGACAAAAACATCATTTACTGTTCATCAAAACCAACTTATTTTGGTACTAGGGAACAACCAAACTTTGGATTCTAAGTATGGCAGTTGATGGTAAACTAACATTTCATAAATGATTTACTTGTGATTAAGATCATGAGAAGATAGAAGGTATGTGATAAATTTTTATTCAATATCAAAAGCTCAATTTTACAGTGAAGAGTGGCCAAGACCAATGACTTGACTTGGTTGTGAACAACAGATATCAGCAAGTTTCACACTCAATTTACTTCTTTTCCAAAACTTGTTTCAATTTCTCTGGCTGAATTTGTCGAACTTTCTCCTAAATATCGTAATTTGATAGCATGCATCTGAAGTCCGCCTACCCCATCTATAAAAACATTCAGCTACTTGACAAGCCTTTTTTTTTTTTTCTGATACTCTAATAATTGGTGAAACGATACTTTATATGTTTCAATACCTCAATACTTTCCAGCAGAGGACAAAGAAGTTTTCCAACTATCAAGAGGTGATTACAGCAACCACCACCTGCCTTCTGTTCCTAAGCAGATCCCCATTTCTACCACATTTAGAGTTCTCATAATTTCTTTACCTTAATGGAAATGTTGTCATACATATTCCAGCTACATGAAACCATGGGAGATATACTAACTGGTAAATACAATACCTCATATAATCCTCCCTTTACTGGGACACCAACTCTCTCTTCTTCAATTGAGAGATACTTGGTCCGATTCAGCTCTCCCAGTAGACAAATCTTTCTTTTGTTCACTAGCTTTGGAACTGCTACTATGCTGCCCCCTTGGACCTTCACTGCATTCTGCATACTCTTTCCACCAACTAGAAAGCAATTCTTCCTCCCTCTGCATGTGTACATTCATGCCCCAGAAATATCACAGTAGCATATAATATTTTCAAATGAAAATATTATATAATGATAGTAAAAATGACGCTTGGATAAGAAGTGAAGTGTCTTCACCTGCAAGAAAGATGCCTCTATAGCAAGAGAGTCCCTCATGCCAAAACGAAAATAATGACCTTTTCCTACTATTTCTGTTCGAGGGACCGATGCAGCTAGCTCTAAAAAGACACAAGCAAGCAGAATTCAGAAAGGTTCATGCATTGTGCAGAGTGAGTCATTCATTAGTTGAATTAACTCATTTGCATCATACTCTTACAATAAACACTCCTTAGCAGCTATTAATTGGAAACATAGAACTAATTACATAGCATAAGTTGCAAGAAAAATGGAAAAATTTACTTTCATTAAGGACCTAACCGTTTATTCCTAATGGGACCTTGCAGAAGTACCACCTCACGTCCCCTCCATCTGATGGACTCCTTGTCTGAGCAAGATACTTCTGCCTACCATCGTACTGCTCAATCTCATGAGCCAACCGCCTTATATTTGATGGCGTATTCTTTAGCA
>CAVNYN010225598.1:0-22057 GCA_963692815.1 Nyctanthes arbor-tristis | reverse complement strand
TCTTCCGATCTCCCTGCTTGCACATTCAACTGCTTTTGCAGTTGCTAATGCATTGTCTGGATAGTTCATGCAATATTGCACATTAGAATCACAAATCAAAATGGTCTTAAACTGTCTTGTCTGATACTTCTACAGAGGCACTCATAACAAGGCCCTCGAACTTGTTGCAAGCATGCTTACCAGAATCCTTTTGGCTGTGGCTGTGAGCTTATGGCCTATCTGCTGCTCAGGTTGACATGTGCCTCACCTAACTAGGTAACATCTAGTTAAGCTATCTATAAATTCTCTTTCATTTGCAAGGACGAAATAGGAAACTTATGGGAAAAATACTTAGCAAATTTTACTCTTAATTACAATGTCACAGTTAAAAGCATGGCAATAACTATAATAAGTGGGAAGCACCATATTTATGTTGTGATGTGCTGCTCAAGATCTATGGATTCATAGCTTAAACATCAAAGTCTAAAAGTGTTTAGATACTCTTAAAACTTTTATTTGCATGAGTGCTAATGAGCATCCATGCCTAACATATTCGCTGTTTCAAAAAGAATCATTTGTTTGACTTCCCCAGAATTTATTCCCCACAACAACATTTTTATCAACTTTATCTATTTATGAACAGCATTACCTATGTAATATCAAGGTGCAGACCATGAAAAAACAGTTCCCGGGTCCAACATGGAAAATAAGCTAAAGTTCAATAATAATAAGCCAACGATAAGGTCTCTCGAATATATTTTATGTTGAACTAAAATAAGTTTTCTGAATTGCAACAACCTTAAGAGCTTGTTCTTGGGAGCTTTACACAAATAAATAAATTTATCACATCAATAACAACCACATATTTTCCACAAAAATAAATTTTCACACTTCCCAAGAATCTTTCTTTATATTCCCACCGCATATTCTCCTATAAATCTAACTTTCATGGATCTATTTATACATAAAGCTCCGAAGAACAAAATATACTCTTCTTTAGATATAATGGATTGAATTATCAAACTACAGATAGCAGTTAGAACCTTACAAATAAAAAAGAGCCTATTCAAGGAAGCAGTGAAATAAGCAGACAACTTACAGTGTGAGGCTTTCCAAGAGTTTCCCCATGCTTATATGTAGATTCATCCTTTGGTGGTGAGTCAGACTTCCCACCTGTCCTTTTCTCATTCCGAGCTTTGTTAAATATCACTGTGAATCCCTCAGCAGATGCTGGATCATTGACATCCCATTCTCCAAATTTTGGTAATGGTTGACCTTTGTCCTATGGAAAATAACACTTACTAGAAGAAGATTGCATTTTTTTGGAACAAAAGGTGGAACAATGCACAGGAAGAACATTTATGATAGCCTCGCAGACATGACTCCACAGGCCAGCATCAAATGTTATAGATATTGTGACTGCTCTATTTATGTAAATCTTAATACAAAATACATTGATTCTTGATTTATAACATTCAGGCCTTACAAAAGAAAATCATAAGATGCTCTTCATTATATTTCAGTTAGAGGTTAAGTAAGGTGACTGAAGCAAATACTAAGATATGCGAAAAAACTGCGACTTGCATGAGGCAAGTCTAAAGCTCTCCTCTCCTTGAAGATTACAATTATGCCACAATAATTTGATGGTGGAACAACATAAACAAAAAAGCTAGCACTTAAAAACACATGCAAGCATCCTTACAAGAACCAAATGCAGTTTGATAATAACAGATACCAGAACATAGGGGTAACTCTAGAATATTTACTTATGGGGAAAAATTAAATATGTCAGCATATATGTCTAGAAAACTTAATCTCAATATACGACTTTAAGTCCCATACACCACAACTGCCACTTCAAATGATGTGTTGCATCAATCTCTAAGCAATTTCTCAATCTTCTCATTTGATACGGCACAGGCTAAGGCTGGACAAGTCCAAATCCAAGTCCAAGCTCTAATGAGCAAATGTTAGTACCTTCTCCATAACCTTTGATACACGATACTGTACTGTAACCATAGTGGAGAAATTATCTTTTCCGTTTTAGTGATCAAGCACAAAAGAATTGGAGCCATTAGAGGATGTGATATAGTTTAAAGAGGTTTCAAGTTATTTGACATATTTAGAATTTCAAACTTTAGCCTCTTTGATAGTAGATTTCCTAAAAGTATCTTGGGGTAGATAAACCACCAACACATAAGCGTTATCAATTGATTGAATTACGTATTGTAATCTATCTTGCATACTTAATTCAACGTTCCACAGTATAATTATCATTATACTACCACAAACATCAAGCATGTAATTGTTGGTGTATAATGCTCATATGCAATGGATCATGATATAAAAATCAAAGGGTAGGGGAACCAAGGCTATTATTGAAAGCTAGGCTTGTTTTTGACAGCTGGAGTGCTGGTGCATGTCAAGTGCCTGTTCCAATTCCATGTAACTAAACACAAATAAAATGCATAGCTTATATCATAAATTTTAGTTCTTGCTCTATATAAACCTATTGGTAATATAATGCTGTATGCAGAAGGAATTAATGCTATAGCCCATAGGACTCTCAAGTGTAACGACAGAATAACTGGCAAACACAAGAAGATATACCTTGTGCTAAAAGCCTAAAATTATGCAACCGCACATGAAATTTTCACTGCGGCTGAATTTTCCCCAAAAGAAAATGTTCAAAAGGAGGAAACTCACTTCTTTCTCTAACCAGATTACTTAACAGATAACTAGATGCATGAGCCCCTAAATGCATATTTAAACATCTTGGGCCAAGTGGAAGCCAAAGAGAATAGCAAGAATAATTTCACAACAAATGGAGCAACTGGATGGAAAGTAAAGGAGGTGACTTGAAAAAATAAAAATGAGCGGAAACAGGTCTACATAGTTTAGGCAAAAAAATGGTGGGGTTTTCAAACTTGACATGAACATTTCTGTTCATTAGCATGACAGAAAGTTTGTATATCATACTTAATTAATTTCCAATCGAAGCCCACAACACATTCTAGTCTCACCAGAAGGATTCCCCCCAACCTAAAAACCGCAAACAGAGAGCTATCATCTAAGAAGCACTGGGAATTTTCCCTGTGCTCCCTGTTAAGGAAAAAAGTCCCACGTCCGATAAATACAAAATCATTAACCAACATATAAGGGCTTGGGTTACTCCTCTTGGTTGACCTTGTAAAAAGGAACCTCAAGTCTTAATGAGGTATCTCCTTCTCCTCTTTATCCTTGTTAACTTAATTCAGTTTAAATCTTCATGTATTTATATGGTATCAGAAGCAATACTCTAATGAGTCTAAATGCTCCTGGGATTTCTACAACTATCATCTACCTCTTCTTCTTTCAAAAAAAAAAATGTCTACTCGCTCCAACGAGCAACTCGATCCTTCCTTATATCAATTAAGAGGGGAGGGGGGGGGAACAAAAATGGATCCTACAAGCACTAAAATTTCAAGACGGTATGCTCCAATGAGCCACCATTTTACGGGGGGATGGTAAGGAAAAAAGTCACACATCCGATAAATACAAAATCCATAACCAACATATAGGGGCTTGGGTGTTGACGTTTTATGATGGAACCTCAAGTCTTAATATAGTATCTCCTCCTTGTCTTTATCCTTAATTCAGTTTAAATCTTCAAGTCTTTATACTCCCAGTGCTAAGAAATCATTTCCTCCACTTGTATTCAACTCCCTCTCCCTGACTCCCTCTCCCTCAAAATCCATTAGTTAGCATGTGTGGAAGCAGTGATCGAACTTAATTCAGTTTATCTTCAAGTCTTTATACTCCCAGTGCTAAGAAATCATTTCCTCCACTTCAGCTCTCTCTCCCTCTCCCTCAAAATCCATTAGTTAGCATGTGTGGAAGCAGTTATCGAAAGGTAATCAAGAAGCACCTTGAACACACTATGCGACAAGCAAAAGCTAAACCAGAAAGGAAATATCAAATCTTGGAGCATAACCCAAGATTCCAATAACCTACCCACGCCAATCCAACAAGAAGAAAAGGAAAAATCACTTAGTATTTCCTTTCCATAATCATTTATTGTAAAAGAAATTCAGCAGTTCAAGCAAAAGAAATCAGAACTAATAATCCAAAATAATTATACAACCATAAAACTTAAAATTCAAAAGGAAGGCATATACACATACATAGCATATATGTTAGACAATAAACATGAAATTTGGATTCCTACCTCCATAATAAAAATTTGAACTTTGCACCACGAGAAAGAAATTCTTGAACAACTTGTGTTTGTGGGTTTGGCCTTTTCTTCTCTCCCCAATGGGATTCTGGGATGAAATGGAAGAGTAGAGAGAGAGAGAGAGAGAGAGAACGAGACAACAGGTGGGTCAAAAGTGGGCTATCGGTCCAGATGTGCCATGTGAATCGTGATAGACGAACTTAGGCCGTCCCCACAACGAGCAGCGTGTAATGTCTTTTTGTCGTCTTTCGATTTTCACCTCTCTATCGTCTCACGCCTCACTGATTTCTTGCGTAACCTGGATTTGGCACTTATCAAATATGTGAATATTTAAAATAAAAACAATACTTGCATAAATCAACTAAAAATAATCACTTGTTGTCTATTATTACATGTTTTTTTCTTATTGGTCAATGTTTATTGGTTAGGAGAATAACTTACCAACTTATTAATAGGTGATTAGGTGAGCACGACGATTATTATGTAATGTGACTATGTAGTTCAATGTTTTAATGTTTTAACGCCGTTGTCATTAAATTGAACACGATGACTAAAACAAAGCTTTCTCAACGTTTATGTGAACTCCCAACGATGACTAGTGGGAAGCTTTCTCAACTTAAACTTTTACATGAATTCCTACGAATAAAACTTGAGGACAACCAAGTGGTAATAACGGAACCTATTAAAATTTGAGTAGAAAATGCTAAATAGAACTCTGAATGCTAAATTCTGAGTTGAAAATGCTAAAATTTGGGTCGAAAATGCTAAATAGAACATTGATCCTCTTATATTAATGATTCACATTGTCAATAGCATACAAATAAGTAATTTTCCTTCCGCATATCCCGATGAAAGAATTAATTTTTTAGGTATAATTGTAGCGAGAACTTTGTGGTAATGCAAGAGATTGAAATATCAATATTCTCTACTAAGATAGAAATACATATTCTTTTCTACCATCTCAATAGCCATACAATGTTATTTATTGGTTCAGAAAAAAGGAAAAAAAGAAAAAAGAAGATAAAAATTTGCTGTAATCTGGTGAAAGTAGCCTGCCACAGCTCAACAGAAAATCTCCTTCGACTTGAGGTCCACTCTCTCGGAAATAGCTGCAATAGAAGAGATGGATTATCAGTTGGATGAGCATTTAGTGGTGGGACGTAATAAATATAACAGCACGCAAATAGAAAGAAAATGGACCTAAATGACAGTCGTCCTATAAGAATAAACTAATACACTTGTACCATGCTTCATCTAAAAGCTTAAAAATTATGAGAAACTAGACACGTTAATCTATTTGCATTTAGTCGGACACTCCCTCAAATACCAGGAATATAAATTTTTCATCAACTTAATGCTTACCAAAACCGCAGAAGGTCTACAGAAACTGTACAACGAGGGCTGAAGCACCTCCTCCTCCATTGCAAACACCAGCAACACCATATTTCCCGTTCTTGTGCTTCAATACCTGCAACACAATTGGATCATTAATTGGCATATGAATCTGTACCAAGAAAATGTATCATCAGATCATTTCTATTCACTAATTATCACCACATTTGGGCGTTGGGTTCGACCCCATGACTGAGGACTTTATTTCATGAAGATAACGTTTGCATTTCAATGGGTTTAACATACCCCCAAAAGTGTGACCAAGATACGTGCTCCACTGCAACCTAGAGGATGTCCCAGAGAGACAGCTCCACCATGTAAATTGACTTTCTCCTGCAAAATTTATACCAGGAATATAAGAACATGATGGACTCTTACAATTTCATAAAATTCCGTGCATGCTCGAACAAGTCCTTGTCCATGTTAGAAAAAATGGGTGGGCAGAGTTTTTCCTTTTTTGTTTGGGGTTGGGGGGGGGGGTGTCGGCAGATCACTAATATTGTTTGAAGCTGTAGAACTTACTGGATTAAGCCCCAATAGTTTCTGATTTGCAAGAGCCACAGCCTGCGCGTTCCATATGTTCAAAAGGATTAACTTGTGACAACAACCTAGTGTTTTACAATTTCAAAAGACTATGGTTGAAGCAATACCGCAAAAGCCTCGTTGATTTCATAAAAATCAATTTGAGAAGCTTCTAGGCCAGCATTTGATATGGCTTTTGGAATTGCAAGGGCTGGAGAAGTTGTAAATAACTCTGGTGCCTGCACAGTGTAATCCAGTCAATGAGCAAATATTACAATTGTAAACTTGACCTTGGATCATAGCTGAAGTAGAAAATGGAAAAGAAAGAAAATTCGATCCTCCAATTCCTTCATATTTTCATCTTCTCATGCTAGAACCAAATATGATAATATGCACATTACCTGAGCGGCATCAGCATATCTCTGTGATCTTTGCAATCACTTCAAGACCAAGCTTAAGAGCTTTCTCTCCACTTACTAAGACCAGTGCGGCAGCACCATCACTGAAAATGGAGGCAAACTCGTTAATTAACCATAAATGAATTTCCCAAACATTCACCATTCTACTCAAGCAACCAAAAATGGTTATGAACACAACTGTGGAAGTAAGAATGGTATACTGGAGGAATTAGTTCTTTCCTGAACTTGAAAAAATATTTGAAATCTCATTTACTACTACAAGAAATTTGAAGTCAGTGCGTGTGGGGTCATTTGAAAATAGTTGAATTGAAACATTTAAGCATTTTTATGCAACATCAGGGCAGAAAATAATGAAAGGAATTTGCCCTCCCAGGAAATCCTATAATATGTTCATGACAATATTATTATCTTTATGAAGATCTAACTGTCATTTGAATTAGTAGTCCGGCAACTTGGTGCTATAAAGCATAAAATGAACTCCACATATTGGTTATGTCAGGGCCTTTACGTGTTCAAAATACAAACTGTAAGAATGCGGGAAAATTTGAAAGAAACCTTATGCTTGAAGCATTGCCAGCTGTCACAGTACCACCAGTTTCCTTGAAACTTGGTCGAAGCTTCCTCAATTTTGCAGCATCAAACTGACCATACAGAGAAAAATTCAGTGGCAATAACAGCAAAATAAAAAGTAACTTCAATGCAATGAGGAAGGCAATACTAAGTTGCCAACAGGTATGTGCCGATGCATGCATGAATTATACCACTTAACGCACGTTCCAGGATGGATTTTGATGCATAAGCTGATAAGCACAATTCTATGACTATATGCGTGATTATTAACCCTTGATTATATGCATGATTGTCGTCACAGATAAAGTGGCAAAACCTGCAGTCTTTATTGTAAAGAAAATATTTTTTGCCACTGATCTCATCACAATACAGGGTCACAAATTAGGAAGACAAATTAGGAAGAGAAACTTCCATTGACCAATAGATATGTATTCATCATTTCTATTTATCCATACAAAAAAGCATATAGGATATTCACCTTTCCTAGACCTTCATCCTTGTCAACAATTGTAGTTGGCTTTCCTCTACCGCCAGAGACTTCAGCCTGCATGATGACAAAGTAAGAGTTAGGATGTGATGATCATCAAACTGCTTGAGCTACATTAAGTACATATAACTAAGCTTTATTTATCTTACTGGAGCAATCTCCCATGCAAAAGCACCAGCATCCTGAGCAGCAATGCCACGCTCAAAGCTTTGAATGGCATAATTATCCTGAATAAACAATTCGGTTACAATTATGAAATTTCTACTCATATAAATAAGAACTTTGAGTCTCACATTACCAGAAAATAAAATCAAAGGAAAAACGTTAACCAAAATAAATTTGAAGAGAGGCTTTTTCCACTTTCCACTGGAGAAATGAGTAGAATTCCAAATACAAAAATCACAACCTCCACACATCATACAACTTGGAAAAGTGAAACCAGTGATCCAGATAAAAGGACAAAAAAGGATCATGTTTACAGTTAAATATTACTTGCCCGTGAGATTTATATTTAAACAAAAAAAAATGCTGACAGAATTTAAGGCCTTTTCTTTCTTTCTGGGATTTATTTATTTTTTATTTTATTTTTTTACGGGTGTGGGGGTTGTTTGAGAAGTAAAAGGTGTTTTTATAGACATACCTGCTCCTCTCTGGTGATTCCATGTTGTTCAGCACATAATTCAGCGCAAACTCCCATACCATAATCATTATACACATCCCAGAGTCCATCTTTCAACATTCCATCAACTAGAGAATCATGTCCAAGTCGAGATCCCTTCCTGTAATAGATAATGTCAGCACAGATAAATTAAAACTGCATTGTGATATCAGTGTATTAGTTGAATAAGTAGAAGGTGGCACAGTATCATCAACCTATCACATTTATACCCCATTCTATTTTTCAACATGTTTGGAGGGGCAGAGGCAAGAGCTTGAAGTTTGGCTTTTGATGCAAGAGAATCATTCCATAGTAGGAGAAAAGCAAATTACACATGAGGTGGAAGTTAATAATTACACTATGAACAAAACTTTGTTTCAGCCAGACAAAGTACTTACAAACATGTTAGATGGAGTAACTAACCTAGATTCTGTTTTCTCCTTCTTCAAGATCAAGTATCAACACACATAGTTATAGGACACTTACAATGAGGCTCGTGTACCAGTTGCAGATCTTTGACATAATGTATGATATTTGGATAATTCATCTAAAAATTGGAACTATATATATTAGATGAGATGAAACTTGAACAAGTAGTAGCTGCTACGACAGTATCACTAGTCACTTTTCTCACCCGCGATTACTTATTTCATCCTATAATTTATATTTTGAGAGTAAATAAGGTAAAGGAAACCCATTGAATATAAGGTAGATGGAAAATGACAAAATTATGTTCCTCGTTTTGGATAAAAAGCCCACCAACCTTGCTTCTGCCAGATATTTAGGTACATTAGACATGCTTTCCATGCCACCAGCCACAACAACATCATTAATGCCCAACTGGATACTTTGAGCGGCAAGCATAGTTGCTGCAATGGCCAAAAAAGAACATAGAACATTACAAACAGAAGCCAACATACTTCTGCTGCAGTGGAAATTCGAGTTTTATTCTTATAGTCAGAACCAAATTCTTTGTTGGGAAGTGCTGTACCTTTCATCCCTGATGCACACACTTTATTAACGGTTGTGCAGATCACTGTGTTGGGTATCCCTGCACCTAATGCAGCCTGTCTGGCAGGAGCTTGTCCCAAATTTGCACTGAGTACATTTCCAAAGAAAACCTCTTGAACTAATGATGGATCAACATTTGCTCTTTTAAGTGCACCTAAAGTTGGAATTTTGATGAAGCATAATTAGAAAATTATGGTAGGTAATCATAAAGCAATACTTTCAGATAGGAAAGACACAATATAAGGTTAAGATCCTACTCTCGATGGCTATAGACCCAAGCTTGGTTGCAGATAATGAAGAAAGAGAGCCAAGAAAGCCACCCATTGGAGTACGGGCAACACCAACAATGCAGACATCTATTGAAATCAACAGATACAAGCTTATGAGAACATTACCCAGAGGTATAACTAAGTTATTGACCAAAACAAGCATATGGAAATATGAACATGTAAATATGATGAACAAAATGTTGCAGTAATATCTTATGTGAACCAAAATTTCCTCAGAATCTTCATAAATATTTTCTGAAAAACTTTGATTGACGAAAAGACCCTGACTTGTGGCCAGAAGTCATAAAAATTATTTTATCAATGAACTCGAGCATCATATACTAAAACCAGAATAATTGAAAACTGAACCAACAGATGATAAAGAACACTTGCATAAAAATAAATAAATAAAGCAGGTCGGCCGCATGAATCTATAAATGGGGGAAAAAGCAAAAAGAAAGAAAAATTTAATACCCCTTGGATTAATTGAGTCCCCTGCTGCTGCTGGAGCCATGATGAGAATAGTATAAGTAGATTGTGCCTGTATCATACAAATTCCATCAAATTTAAAAGCAAAGTGTACATTGGACTGAACCATATAAATTCTCAAAATCTTTGTTGTTTACACTTTCACAGAATAAGCATGAAGTTAGGCAAAATTTTGTTCCACTTTGATCACCATATATTTACCAACCAAAGATGTCATGTTATATATCTTACTGTTTTGTAACATAAATTCCATTCTGCACCCAAAATAACAGCAAAAACTTAACTAATGCTGCTCTAACCCAACAAAGAGTGTGGACAAAAATGCATTTTTAGTACAAATTAGAAAAGATCATCCAAGGAGAAGGGTAAAAGGATAGAAAAAGTGGAATTATTGGGTACTCTTTCCATAAAGTTCCCGAAGAAACAGAATAATAATAGAATCTAAGGACACAAAGAACTTAATTTATGGATCTAACGTGAAAAACTGATCCATATATGAAGCTAGGTTCAAACAGGAAATAGCGATCGAGAAAACCAGATCCAATCAACCCAGAAAATTGAACAAACTGGGACTAAAAACTTAAGGGTGGATATCTCATATCTGCATGGAGCAAAGCACCCAAGAAATGCATGCCTTGATGAATTGATGTGTGTTAGTCAAAACTGAATAGTGGGTACCTGTTGAACGTTAAGAGCTGAATGATAGGAACAACACCAGACAGAGAAACAACTCAACGATGGGAAAATCGGGCGCTGCAAAGTGGCTATATATACACCTATACACACACAATATATTGGGTGGGTGGGGTGGGTTGGGTGGGTGACCAGGGAGGTGGGTAACGGCCGGAATAGCACGAGGTACACGCAAGAAAGCGAGCAGTATTTTCTTGAACACTCGGTGAGTGGAATTTTTGTTAAGCCCGTCTTTCTTGACTCACATGTCTGCTAATTTTTCCAATTTGTTTAATCAATAATATATATTGGCGTTTCAGAATAAATTAATTTATACGGATGATCAGCGGATTTTTCCTTAATTTACAGTAAATTTATGTATTTTTTCTGTTTGAAGATAATTTTTGTATGCATATAATATATTATTAAATAAAGAATTGAAGACAGCAGATGGCAATGAATTTGGGTGGGCAGATAAACAATGAAGTGAGGAATATTTGACGCCTTTGAACTCTATATTTTATTTCACCAAAAATGCTGGCATTTGTTGGTATTTCTTTAGCATTGGATGAACATGGTTTGGTTCAAGTAATTTTTTTATTTATGCTTAAATTCCTTAATTTAATTTAACATGATGATAAGAAATTATGTTAAAACATGGTTCAAATTGTAGTACAGTAATTAGATCCCTCCCCTAAGATCTCTTCCACTTTTATCTCCCCATTTTTCAAATTGAACTACCTATTAATATGAATTTTTGTAAGGAAATTTTTTTTTTTTACAATCCATTGATATATTGTTATAAAAATTTCTAGCACTCTCAAGATCTACCATAACGTCACCTCTTAGCGCCATGAAATTATTACTCTACATTCTTTTTCCCCCTCCCCTATTATTACATAATATAGTGGACTTGTAAGAGAATATTTATCATCCTAAAATCAAAATAACATAAAACATAATAAAAATCGAGTTGCAATTCAATTTGTTGAAGAATAAAATAAAGTATTGAAGTATATCAACACGGTTTAATGATTCTATTTTTTTTTTAATGTTTATATATCTTTGATTTGATATATTTTGGGATTGGGGTTGAATTAAATACTTACTAGATGAGACATTGATAGGTTTACCTAAAAATTGTGGCATTAATAAAGCTGTTATGCTTTGTTGTGTGTACAAAATAAAGGGAACTTGGTCCACCACTATCATTCAATTTGACAATAATCAATAAATATCAAATTAATTCCCTAAAAAAATCAAATTAATGGAGTGCCCTCAAAAATTACAATCTTTCAGTAATGGTAACATACTTGGATATATCAATTTTTGGTTTGAAAATTCTACTAATAAATAAAAGTCCCTGTCAAATGAAATGTTCCTATTCTAGTGTGGTGAACAAAGCTATAGTTCATATAAAAAAAACAATAGTGAAATTCAAATTATTTTGTGTAAATTTTTTGTTCCTTATAGATTCACGTCGTACATGATGATATCAATTTTAGTCGAGATATTGCTTTCTTTTGCTGTGTGCTTTCTTGATCTAATTGCCCAAAGAATGTTGGATGAGGTGAATTTATTATTTTATTATAAAACAAAAATAATTAGTAATATTTTTTTATTACAGTCTAAATAAAACACTTCCAAGTTGACGACTATATTATTAAATATTCAACCGATTATACACTATAAATTAAACATTCAAGTTTTGTTTTTCCTCTCCTACATGTTTCTTTACTTGATCTATTGTGATTAGTATTTAAATTAATTTTTCTTAACATAATGTCTTGTGATTAATATAAAAATAAAATAAAACATACATTAAAGTCACATAATGGAACCTATCCTACCAACCCCTTCTCTAAGGTCCCCAATTTTGACATTTATTTAATACACCCCAAAGTATCACACTTTAATTTATAGTGCCATGGTACCAACACTGAATTTGTTGCTTTTGATTCGGTTGCTTCTTTTCTATCTCATCACTAAAATTTTTTGACATCTTGATTCTTGACATTGTAATAAGATGTCCAAATTTTAACAAGAATAATATTAACACCAATTTAGTTGACAATATATATGGCAATATACACATATAACTCACTTAATTTAACTTATTGTTTAATGACATATATATTAATGAAGTATAAAGTTAAACTAGAACTATTTCTAAACTTCCTCTCTTTTGAAGTTATAAACTGGACGTGAAACAATGAAATTGTAATTAGACGTTCACCCCCAGAGAGAGAAAAGTGTAGGGGTGGGGTTGAAATTCTAATATTCTACTCCAGCCTCATACATCAATCAACAACTTACATGTAGATGGAAGGGCCCCCAATTTATTATTAAAATTAATGGAGCCCCAAATACTACTCGTGGATGAATTATTCGTATGAACTTCCCTATTTAAGGTACTGTTGGAGAACCCGATTTCATTTTTTTTTTTTTTTTGGGTGGGGTTGGGGCTTAATTTGTTGACACGGGATGGAGTGGCGTGCTAAAATGAAAAAAAGCCTTAATTTATTGACTTCATGGGTCTAAATATGACCGCTTCCTCCCCATTAACTAACTTCATTTTCTTTCCAAATGGACTTACGGGTTACGGCCATGACTCTAGCATTCTATATTGTTCTTCCGTTCTTTCATACCGGGGTGATGGTCTTTGCATATTTTTTCACCAAGAAAATCGAAAGTCGTATGGAATTCATGGTACCCAAAAAGAAAACGAGAAGTTTAACTCCAATCAACTCGAAAGTCGGCTATTTGGTTTTCTTCTTTTCTCTTAAAATTTTCAATTTTAGACTCTTGGATATCTCTAGTACCTAATATGCGTGAAGGGTCGTCTCCAAGTATTCAAGTCCATTAAAGGTTGATAAGAAAATTGAAGTTCAATTCTATAAAGTCCAAATCCTGAATTTGACGTTACGTACCCGATAGCAAAAAGAGATTCAAGAAATCATTTCAACTTTCAAGCTCATGTAGTTATACATATAATGTATGTGCCATATGGCAACCCATTAATAGAAAACTGCATATCCGAGGAATAGTTAACAATAAAGACTGAACCAAAAACACATCAACATGAACTTTTCATTCCTCTGATTTATTCAAATGAAACAGAATATATTTACAATGTGAGACATTGATAGGCTTACCTAAAATATAAGGGATTAACTAAGCTGTTATGCTTTGTTGTGTACAAACTACAAAATAATAAAGGAATGTATCATTCAATTCAATTTGACAATAATCAATAAAGATCAAATTAATTAATGGAGTGCCCCTCAAGAATTATAATCTTTCAATAATAACAGTAACACGCTTGGATATGTCAATGTTTGGTTATAAAATTCTACTAATAAATAAATAAATGTCCCTGTCAAATCAAATGAAATGTTCCCATTCCGGCAAAACTTGTTGGCGGCCAGTAACTCTTCCTCTAGCACCACACTCTTCCGGTGAAAAGTAACTAACATGCACCAAACTCTCCTGGTTTTGGCGAAATGGGGTTGTCAAAAGTGGGGGGCGAGATGACAATTTTTTTTTTTTTTTTTTTTTTACCAAAAAAAAAAAAAAAAGAACTCTTTGTTGTTTTTTACTTTTTAAATTTAATGTTAGGGCTAAAAATGTTATTTTCTTTTACTTTAAGGTCAAAATTAGCAGAATCTATTCATAGGGACGTTTTGAGTTTTCTAAATGTTAGAGATTCCAGGACGTTAATAAAAAAGATAAAGATGAAATTGCTAATTTTTTTTACCTACATTTTGGAAAGGAGATCGGAAGACACGCGTACATTGTTTACGTATGCATGTGTGTGATATATGTATATTCTTTTTGTTTTGTAGAATTAATTTTTTATTTATATAATTAATATATATATATATATATACACAAACATATATATATGGGGAGCTTGAGAGTGTAACCTTTCAGCATGTTAGTCGGAATGCCAATACAGTTGCTCATTTGTTAAGCTAAATTTGTTTCCCATAAATGATAATGAAGCAATTTGTAGGTAATTATTCAAGCAATTTTTTACAAAATGAGGTAAATTCATTGTCTTATCTTTAAATTATTTTTGGAAAATACTATTTATATGTAATAATTCAGTAAATCTTTTATAAAATAAGGGTAAATTTACAATCTTATCCCTATGTATAGTGTAATTGAGGAAAAATAATTTAATGATAGGACATCGAATTTACTTTGTTTGATAAAAAAAAAAAAGCCTGAATTATTACTTACAAATAGCGGGACTCATGATTTTTCCCCAATTATACAATACACGGGGAACGATTGTGAATTTATCCCCATTTTATAAAAAGTTAACTGAATGATTACCTACAAATATTATTTTCCTTGTTTGCGATATACTGACGCGATTTTTTAGGAGAATAGTTATGAAATCTTAATGCCATTTGGAGTTAGTTAATGTTGAATGCCATTACTTACACTATTACTCAACAAAACAAAAATAATAAGACATTCAACATATGACTACAGCTATGGACCGAAACGGTTTGCTTATTTGCTTTGTTTTATTACTATCATAGTTGTGCGCTACTAGATAAATGGATCGTATAGTATACATGACTAAACCTTCAATATACATATATATATATATTTAACAAGGTAAAAAAATAAAAATATCGCAAACTTGGTTTTTTTTTTTTTGGGTTTTTTTTTTTTTTTTTTTTGGAGGCGGGGGATTAGTGGGTGGAAGCTTACCACACACACAGTCTGTGTGTGTGTGTGTGGCATTAGTTAGTGACCTATTCCGGGCAGTGTCCTCAAGGTTGAACCTTATGACCGAGGATGTAATTGACATTCAACAAAAATCAAGAGGGCAGCCTTTGCGAAAAATCACTTTAATCGTTGTTCGGAATTAAAACCTCCAACTGCATAATTCAAAAAAAAAAAAAAAAAATAGGAAAGACACTCCCAACTGCAGAACAAGTAGAACAAGGAAAAATTGCACTTGAAGTCCTGAACTTTTCGAGAAGTGCAATTGAATCTTGAACATTTTGTTTTAACTAGAGTCCGACCGTTAACTTTTTTGCTTTTCCTATTCCCGTTTCAAGTTTTGTTATTTTGGATGCATCAATGCAAGAATTAACTGATGTTTTGAGCGTTTCCGAAATTTGTTGCTTATTTTTAAATATAAAACATTAAAAAATATAAAAGAAAACAAATTCCTTTTTTTTTTAAAGGAATAATTTTATTCATCTTGGCATCCAAATAGAGCACATTAGATGTCAAAACACGAGGGAACACAAAACAATTCATGGAATCAAATAATAGAACGAACCACCCTAACAATGTGCTACTCTGGTTCCCTGACCTCTAGACACAAGAAAATTCTAAATCATCTATAACCACAGAGAATTTCTTGCAATCATCTATGATTAGCTCAAAATGAGAAAAGTTTGGAGAAGGCTATTGAGTGCATCAAATACCAATTGTATATCCAATTTTACAATCACAAATCTAAGAGAAACATCCTTTATCAACTTCATTCCGGTTGAACCAGAATGCCCCAACAAAGCACTGCCGCATGTTCCTTCACTTGTTCGTCAATCTAAAAATTTGCAAAACAAAATAGCAAAGAGAATAAAGAGTCAAGCAATGATGATTTTGAACTCCCAATCTCTCTCTCTCTCTCTCTCTCTCGACAAAATATGTATGCTTTTCATAATTAGAAGCAAAGCATTACAAGCAAAACTCATGTGATTTAATGTCATCCTAATTGGTTTTTCAAACCCTTGATTAAAAATATGATTCCTTCGCCTTACAAATTACAATCTCTTTGTAATACATCAAAAAGAAGAAACAAAGCATTACAAAAGAAGCCCGGATTATCATCCTACCTAGATACAAAAGCAGAAGATTACATAATTAGTCTTTATTATTGTTTTTATATATATATATATATATATATATATATGAATTGTTATGGACTATTATATTTATGCCATAGTTTTCTTTTAATGGCACCACATTTTAATTGCGGTTAATATCCCCTTTTGTGCTCATTTCTTATCCTTAGCTGTCAATCAAATAATGCCTCTTTTCTTTAATAATTTGTTTATTTAAGTATTTTATTAGCATGGGAAAATATATTTCTTGACTTTTTCTAATTAAGTTTTATCTTACTTATTTTTTGTAATAAAAACACCATTAAGCTTTGGCATGGGTTCAATTTTAATCTTACTTATTATTATTTTTTTTGGCATAGTTTAATTTTTAATCTTACTTATTTGAAAACATTAGCATGGGAAAACATTATTACTATTTAAGTATTGTATTAGCATGGGAAAACATTATTAGTATTTAAGTATTGTATTAGCATGGGAAAACATTATTAGTATTTAAGTATTTTATTAGCATGGGAAAATATATTTCTTGAGTCCTTTTATTGATTTTTGAAAAGTTTTTGACTGATATTAGAGACAAAACGTGTTAATTAATATAAATTTAGAACAAAAATAATGCAAAAAATAAGACATAAATATGAAAAAGAATAAAATCAACGATGAATGCCATCTCAGCGTCTGGGTACCATAATCAACAGATGCCTGACATTAAATCAAGATCATCATTATTATTACGATTAAATATATAGTACATTTAACAAGAAAATGTGGTATCAATATAATTACCCAGAATACCAAACACTCCATGAATGATGACTAGGCAGTCCAAATCAAATAAGAAAGAGGCCCAATTTACAGGTCACCAGCCCCCACCACCGTTCCTCCCCCGCCCACTCTCCCCTACCCCCAAACAAAAATAATAAATAAATAAATAAATAAAAATAATCCTTCCAAATCCTTTCCCTGTGTGGGAGTAGGAATCTAATATGGAATCTCAACAGGAATATATGAATTTCAGACTTTGACATATATACGCAACATAATCAATTTTTAAGACTCATTGAATTTCAAAATCAATTGCACACCACGCATACATCCAATTCCAAAAAAGATATATATATATATACTAATATTCAAGTCGTAGGACGTGATGAGCTGCTGACCCAATTTCGTGACTTTCTAAGAGCACACATTGCAACCCTAAACATTGATCCCATTCCACAAGGCCCACAGCAATACGACATAGCCGCTCTATATCAATCACATCAGCAACATCTCAACCCACAACTTTGGTTAATTCTGAGAGGGATAATCATTAACCATGACAATTTGGGTTAGAATGTTGGTGCCGTAGTGGCCAATTTGGGTCATGTTCCTATACTGAATATGTCCGCTTCCTATTCTTTAATAAACTAACAAAGTAGTAGGTATGGAGATGGTAGGAAAAATGACTCCAGTCTCCATACTCACTAATGTTGTGACTCTCAAACTGAAAATGGGTCTTCTTTATGTGTCAAGAAATGCCCTGAAATAGATTGCTGTGTTATAAAGTTGCTATCTACTTGCCACCTCACTCAAACTTCTCATGCCTTTCAAAGTTTCCGATAATCTCAGTTGGTCAAATCATTTCCTCCCAAATCATCGTGAATTGTTAATGAGATTTACCTGTTTAACGTTTCAATATTAATTGGAGTCTTGAACGAAATTTGTCCTATATTATTCTTCCTTTTTGACCCCTCTTTATCAGTCTTTGATCTTTTGATTTTTCGGCTAGCAGAGAATTAAAATTCTGATTCAACTGGCAATGGAAAGGAATTGGCGATTTTGCTATTTACTTTTCAGCATAGGTGCCCACAATGCTTGTGGCAAATGAGAATTTGGGGAAGTAGAGATGGTAGTTAGCCATTAGGTGAGCCCAATGTCACGCACTTGTCATCTTTCACGTCAAGTAGCACACGGCCTTAGTGTCGTCCCTCGTTCCGCCCTTTGCGGTATAATGCTAAGTCAGCTTGAACCTCTCAGACTAGTACTAGCGACACGTACTCGGCAACCAAAGACTCACAATGGCAAGAAAATGCACCCGACATTAGCTAGGAACTAACATACTTCATACAATTGAGAACGGTTACAATGCTTGGTCTGTTGGACTCTATCTATACAAATGAGGACCCCCTTGGCCTATTTATAGTTCTACCTCCTTAAAACGGATGGTGGAGATCATTTTGATCCTACAGCTAAGATCCTCTAGAAGTATCTACAAGTATGTACGGACTCTAGTATGGCTGGAACGTTCTGGACCCGTCTCTAGAACCGTCCAGTCAAGCCTAGCATCTTCCAGCCCGTACATCTCCAGAACGTTCCACCGTATTTTGGGACATACCGCTCCAGAACGTTCCACACCCTTCTAGCGTCCTCCGGTCAGCCTTGGAACTCTCTAGAATCTCGATCCCTCAGCACACGTTCCGTAAGACTCTAGAGACTTCTACCAACGCTCAATCCCGGAACCTTTCAGAACGTACTCTTTCCAGCTTGTCCTTCAAACTTCCGAAAAGTTCAGCAACTTTCTGGATCTGCCGTACTCGCGGCCGTGCCTCTCAGCCATGTGCGCATGACAGACGTGCGCCTCCGTTGCGCCCGTTTCTCTTCGGCCATGGCCACTTGCCTCCCTCGATCCCATCATTGTGCATCTTGGCGTCGCCCGCTTACTCCAATGCCAATGTGTCACGTGCGGGGCATGCACAAAGTAGTGTATCTATTTTGTGTCCTTTTTCCTTTCTTTCATACCCGGGTCATGGTCCAACGATTGCATATTTTTCCACCAAGAAAATTGGGGGAAAAATTGTAGACTCTGGTTTTACTCCAATCAACCTGTATTCTGCTATTTTGTTTTCTTCCTTCTCTCTTAAAATGTTCAATTCTTGGATATCTCAAGTTAGTATGTATTATCTGACGTATCCCAGACTGTCTCTGATTACTCAAATGACAGTCCACAAGGAAATTGAAATTCCATCTTGAAGGTTAACTCCTCAATTTTACGTTACCCGGATGGCAGAAGATTGAACCAGAGAGACAACCATGAATTGTTGATTCCTCTAATTTCTTCAAATGTAACATTATAAATATTAATAATCAATCATCTGCGTTAATCAAAATTCCTTTGATTTCTTCAAATGAAACAGTGTAAATATTAATAATCAATCATCTGTGTTAATTACAATGGACTCTGGATATGTGTTATGAACAACAGAAAAATGTATAAGCAGTAAATAAATATTTGTGTGCTGTGAACTATGAATGATGAAAAAATGCACTAGGAGATCATAGCATTTTCTCGAACTTATCAAGTTTATTTGCCCGTTGCATTGACCGGAGAACTAGCGTAAGAAACACACCTGCATTCATCAGAAAACCAAATTAATGCTCAACAGCAACCGAAATTCAAACTTTGGAACCAATAACAGTTAGTAAACTCACCTGCACCAATAAACGATCCGTTTGCAATAACTTGACTGCCTTGGGCATTAAGCGTGACGCCGAGATTTATGAGTGTACCGCCTAAAACTGTGTACATGGTTGCCATCTGGAGTATGTTTGCTTTTCGAGCTGCTCTCTCGGACTGATATACACAGTTTTCCCAGTTTCAGCAAAAAGGATTGTCTGAAATTGCTGCAGAGACTAATTATAACTGTTGACGAACACTTACCTCAAGAACTCGAACTCTTAGTTTCAAATCTCCAGCTTCAAGTTGTTTCACAAAGTCTTCTATCCGCTGGATTCTGTAAGGCATGGACATTGTGTATGCTCTTGCCTGAATTATAAAGTAATTGACTTAATTTCTGGTCATAGCCCCGTTATTTCTTCGAGAGAAACTTAAAAACTACTAACTTAAGTAAGAGCAAAAGAAGAGGCAGAAAACACAGTACATCATCAGCTTGTTTTCTTATTTCCTGGACAAGTTGAGTTCCAGTGCGGCCCTTTTGCCTCAAATCTAAAAGCTCCTGTATGTAAACTAACCACGTTAGAGAATGAACAGAGCTAAAGTGAATACAAATGTGCATAAAATCTGGATTGAAGATATATGTAGAACCTGTGCATAAGGTGCAGCAATCTTAGCAAACGAAAAATCTGGATCCAGATTGTAGCCAATGCCTGTGAGAAAGAAAACATAGTATACCATGTGATACCTCAGAAAATCTTAAACAAAGCTATTTTTGGTCAAATGAAGTTTTGGTGCACAGATAACTAAAGCAATCAGAAAACCGTTTAGCTGCTTGACTAAGCATGTGTAATGAAATTTGGTTGTAGCCAACCGGCTTAAAAAAGGATGGTTACAAGTCGTGCCGAGAAATACACAAATTTCAAGAAGAACCATCAGATTGTCAATAATTTAGTTACATAGCATATTGCAGATGAGTTTCAATATAGAAATTGAATTCTTGTGTGGTTTTTTGGTGGACAGAGGCTGAGAGGTTAAGTACCTTCAAGTGTTGAAAAAGCCCTGAGCACAAACGTAAAAGTGGAAGGGAATCTGAAAGGCTGATCAGTTGCTATTGCAAACAAATCCTGTTGAACACAAATATTGAAATCAAATTTGCAAATTTCCAGTAAGCGACTGCTGAGGGATTGAATGAATTTCTGCATACCTCACCAATAGCAGACAAAGTTTGCTGCTGATCAGGTCTTTGACTTAACAAATTATCTAAGAAAAACTGCACAGATCTCCTCACCTATGAATTAAGATTTGAAAAAGCACATAATCAGTCATGAAACATGACCCATTTTCCATTCTAATCATTTCATATATATTAATGGTCATGAAGCGTACCGATGACACGTCTCCTGTCGGCTTAAGGGCTCCAAGATCTATAAGTCCTTGCATAACCTGCATAGAAAGTTTCTGTAATTGAAGCTACTCCAACTCTAATAAATAATCTCTATTAGTGAGATCAAATCACACAAGAAAACTATAAAAACGAATGTATACCTTTGCGAAGGAATAGTTTTCGATATTGAACATAAATCCACATGTCAGCCAAATAGTCAATAGAACTAATTTCACTCCATTTGAGCAATGCAAATGGAAATTTTGAGTGAGTAATTGAGCCGAAATGATCCCAAATCATCTAAGTTTCAAACCGATGTAACACACTCTGAAGTCTTATGTTTAATTTTATGCATGCTATTACATCCAAATATGAGTCTATATCAGCACGTACAAGTGATGCATCTTATAAGTTTCAGAGAAAATGGAGAAGAGCAATCGTACGATTGTTTCCCGAGTCTTAAAGTAACAAATGGAGGAAGTATCAGATTATGCAATAATATGGAAAAAATCAACCTTTTTGGCATCCTTCTCGTAAACAGCATAGAAAACCTCTAGTAACTTCTCTCTGGTAAAGCTTTTAATGTCTCCCATCATTCCAAAATCATAGTAGATGAGTGTTTCATCCACATCAATAGCAAGGTTTCCAGGATGCGGATCAGCATGAAAGAAACCAGT
>CAVNYN010225594.1:0-35370 GCA_963692815.1 Nyctanthes arbor-tristis | reverse complement strand
CATCTATAATGACCTACTGCACTTTGACATGATATTGTCTGCTTTGAGTCTAATCTGTACTGTTTTGCTCTTGGGTTCTCACTCAAAATGTCTCATGTCAGATAGAGTGGATCTCCTAACATATAAATTGGTCTCACTTTTTCTACTTAAGCAATGTAGGATTGAAGCTATCACGTCTCCCCTTAAAGAGAGGCAACTGTTACGCGCCTATATGTGATTAGGGGCTCTAGGGAGAGTAACCTCTCTTTAGAAAAATTCGGCAACAAATTGTTGGTTTCTTGTATTAACATTTGTGGCCATTAATGCTTACTCGCGAAGAAACAAGAAGCTTTTAATTGAAATGCGATGCAATGTGGAAAGTAGGCTTGGCCGGCCGTGAAACGTAATTGCTTTGGCGGCCAAAGAGTGGAAAGTGGGCGTAGTCAACGCCGTGTGGAAAAAATGCTTAAAAAGACGGGTGGGTTGTGTCGGCGGGGTCTACTGAAGGGAGACTTTGGTCGTCGCTTGTGTGCCGTAAACGTTGGGACTTTCCTTTTTGACCCTCTCTTGCTTGCGAGGACTATGGAGAAGGGCTTCAAAAGTGAACACTTTGCATTACAATTTCAATGAAACATCCTTTCTTTTAAAGGGGGAACGAGTAATTATAATAAGAGCACATAAAAATCTTGATCTCCAGTCAGGTCTATCGAGATTACGCACACGCGACTAGAGATCCGGAGTATATAAATGAAAAAGTTATATATATATATATATTATGAGAATAAAAAACACTTTTATGTGATACAATTTTATTAAGTGATGATTATACCAATATTTTTATCATCTAATAAAATTGTGTCATATCTATAATGTCATTTATTCATGTTGAATTTTCACGTCTTCTTCGAATTTTCCATTTTTAGATGGGACTTTAATTTGCAATTAGCGCACTTCTAGTAGGAGAGAGAAGGTTTCCCCCTGAGAGCTGAACGGCTGCCCCATTTAATTTGAATTGCCAAAAACCCATCCTTCATATCAGCAATTTTATTTTATGTACGCGCATGCATGTTATTATAAATGCATATATATGTCAAACATTTAAATTACAAGCATCATACACTTGTAATCTAAATGTGTGTCACGTATTACACGCATACATAATAACATGCTTGCATGATCAAAATATAATTTTTCTGCTTCATATGGAAATGGATAAAAGAGGAGTCAAATTTAGCTACTTTATGCCCATTTTCCCTCCATCTTAGGCTTACAAAAATTCTTGCAAACCAATTATATTTCTTCAAATGTCCTCTGTTACTGTCAAAATTAAACGTATTGTCAAATATGAAATAGAAATTCTGAAAAATAATGAAAAAGACATACTACGAAAAATTGAAATACAAGCAATTTGGAACAATAGAAAAATCACGTCCCAATTTTTCATATGGTTATCATATAAGTGCTAGAAAATTTTTATTTATTAAAGTCAAGAACAAGAATGGTACTCCTTTTTTAGGAATTAGGACTCATATGTCTTTTCAATTTTGTGCAGGGAGCTTTTAGATAAATGGCTACGTATTTTAATCCCTTGCACATTTACCCCTCCCAGTGAAGTTATTATTTTTTACTTTTTTCCAATATCACATTTTTTAATTCATTTAACTCCTAAAACATTGATAAAACATTAAAAATTCTGTATTGTGAAAAATAAAGAGTCAAGTTGTAACTTTTTTTTTTAATATTTATAGGATTATTGTAAAGTTTAAAAATATGCAATATGAGCATCAAATCGAAGATACAACTAGTACAAAAACTAATAGTATAAAAATCGTCAAATTTTTATTACATTACATTTTTTAATATGCACATGACACTGTTTGACATTTTTCTTTGCAATTTTTACTTTTTAGCAATAGAAATTATCCTCATTTTTATAACTAGTCATAAGCACTTATTTTACATGAGATTTAATTTCCGTTGAATATCACATATTGTGGGCTTTGTATTACTAAATAATTATTATGAATATTGAATTAAATAAATGCTAAATAAAAAATTATTGTTTTCACAGACATAAAAACTGATCAAAATTAAAAAGATTAATCCATTTGTATAGATAAATCTACATATGTGTTTAAAGAAAGAGTGTGAAATTACAATTTCACTCCCTATTATATACTACAAGAAAGAGAAAATATATGGATAAAATTATAATTATACTCCTTATCTGTAGGCCTATTTGTACACACATCTGTATTGAAGCACTACTCAAATTAAAATGTAAAAATAATTAGACTTATTTGAATTGTTTTGGAGTAAGGTTGCACCAAAATAAAAAGTAAAAGCGCAAATTTATGTGGAACCGCAAACGTTTTCAAGCCAAAGTGTTTTAAAATGGTTGGGTTTAAAATTTTAAAAACCGTTGAAACCAAAGTGGTCTGCTTTATTTTTTTAATTTTTAATTTTATTCAAATTATTAATTTTCAGTATTTTTTACAGGAACACAACACGCGCACACCGTACAATAACACTACACATCATCTAACAATACCATAATAATTTTGTTAGATGCGTAATGATATATATCACACACTCACACGTTATGCAAGCAATGTGGGATATTAATTTTTAGTATTTAAAAATAGTAAATTGTAGATTTATTTATTTCCAATGACTCATTATTTAAAAAAAATTAAAAATAGAAAGAAAAAGGACGACTCATTACTTAACTCGAACTAGAACTCAACTGACCCAATTAAAATACAGGCTGCACTCTATGATGACTCGTATTAATTAGCGTGTGAATGGCCACACAGGTTGGCCTATCATCTTCTGGTAGTTTGCTAAGTTTTTTCTACTTGCATTGTTTTGTGTTTCACCCTCTATTTATTTGCCAATAATATTGGATCATGACTTCCTATTAATTGCAACATCACTACTTAGTAAAAATTTGTGGGCAGTAATGGGATCCTATATTCAGAAAATTTTTTTGGCTAATTAGCACTATCTAACTCTAACCTTTCATATTATTGTGCAATCTAACCCTAATTTTTGAAATTTGACAATTCTAACATCAAATCTCACATTTTTTGTACAATCTAACATTTTTAACTTAAATAGACTATAATACCCTTAATTTTTAATTGAACTAAAAATTCATAAATAAAAAATAGATAAAAAAATAAAATAACATATTTTGGTTACATTTAAAAAAAAAAATCAATCAATAAGAATTTAGGGATTACATTGTGTTAAATTGATCTACTTTATAAATGCATAAAGCAATATGGGCTGAACTGAATCGATGTGTTGATCGGGCGATGCGATCTAATTTTCAATTCGTCTATTGATCTATTTATTATTATTTTTTCATTTACTAAGTTTTTTCTCATTTATTTTACATTTTTATTACTTTTAATTGAATAGTTGTTGCGGATGAATCAAGACAGCACTTCTCGTCTATCCTACTTTGTGAGATTGCAGATCATAAAGATCTCTCCATTCAAGTGGGTCTCATATCATCATTACATTAGATATGTATTAATAGTTTAGTGAACCAGATAAGAACCGGCCTTAATAAAGAAGTATTTTTATGATCCATAATCACATAGAGCGTGATAGATTAGAAGTGTCTGTCTTGATCCGTTTGCAACAACTATTTAATTAAAAGTAATAAAAATGCAAAATAAATGAGAAAAATTAAAAATGAAAAAAAAAGCACAATAAATAGATCAATAGAGAGATGAGAAATTTGATTTAGCATCGCCAGACCTGTAAATCGATTTAGTCTATCTTATACTACTTTAGGCAGATCGTGAAGCGCCTCAATCCAACCCACTGTCATCCCTAAATTCTCATTAATTTTTATTCAAATATAATCAAGATATTTTTTTAATTTTTACCTATTTCTTATTTATCAATTTTTATTTAAATCAAAATTTAAGGGTATTATAGTCTTTTAAGTTAAAAAGGTTAAACTGTGCTAAAAAAGTGGGATTTGATGTTAGAATTGCCAAGTTTCAAAGGTTGAGATTAGCTAGCACAATAATACGAAACATTAGGGTTAGATAACGCCAATTAGCCAAAAAAATTTCTACTTTCAATTTTTCACTCTTTTATGTTCCTCCCAAAACAAATATTGAAGAAAAATTACTATATTATTAATTGCATATTGATCTTTGTTAGTCACAAAAGTGTGATGCTATTTATCTAGACCGGAGATTGGTCTCCAGTCTAATAGTATCACTATATTAGAGGATGAGTGAAAATGTAGAAACAAATTGGAGTCACCGGCGAAGCTAGGGAAGGGCGATGGTGGGTTGGCCTCCTCCTCCCAAATTGGAAAAATTTTTTTGTTTACTTAGTTAATAGGGGGGAAATTTTATATATAAAGAGTTTAGTGCATTATATGGTCCACTCCTCCAGCCCACCCCTCTAATAGTGTCTGGCTCAGCCATTGATGAGAGTATTAATTTATTTGACAATCAATAAGAAAATGACAACTAGACTCGAGGCCGATCTCCAATATCTAGATAAATAACATTATTCGTCACATAAAGGGTCATGCACTCTTCCTGCTGCCGTCGGTACTCGTTTTCTTAACAAAAACAACTTGTAACAAAATACATTTTGCATTAATATGTGTTGTGTATGACACATGGATTATTGGTTTTCAACAAAATATGCAGTTGGTTGAGTATATTAGCTAAAAATAATTTCCCACTATACATCTGACGGATGTACACGTGACAGGAGATTATTGGACAACTCACATGTTAGTTGTCCAATGATCTCCAACTATGTGTACATTTGGTGGGATAATCCTACCAGACGTATAGTAGAAGATCGAGGCTAGCATATTGGTCTCTCTAGAAGTAACAATTGGCTGTTGAATTCATGTTTATTTGCAACCACATTAAAGTTACTTGTAGAGTCCAAAACAATTTGAAGAAATTAGTTCCAACAGGGGGTTTTTTAGGCATATGTTAAAGTGTGTGTTTATTGAATTAAATCGAGATCGGAAGAGCCTTACTGCCAGTAAAAAACAGTTATGAGACCTGGTTGTCTGACTTAATAGAAATCAACATATGCTAAATGTCTGACTTAATAGAAATCAACATATGCTAAATATATTGTACTGATACGAGGAATGTCTAAAGGACTTATAGTTTGATTAATAAAGTGAATCTATGATTGAAGTACATGCTTGCATATGTGCTTTGGATAAAGCATTGAGGTCCAAGTTGTACTTCCATTATGGTGACACTTTAGATAAGCCCACCTCAATAATTGAATTTTAATATTCTTTTGCCCACTGAAATAGACAACAACTCATATTCTTTGGCAAAAAAAGATGCTCACATTATTATCAAGCAACACTATGAATTGCCTTTAATCATTTAATTTAACATATTCTTTTTATAAGTTTGTTACATATTCCATAATAAAGTTAACTGAATTACATTGAAACATAATAAAAGTAAAATATAAACATGATACAATATTTCTTACAATATTTTATACTATATGATGGTATCCACTGAACAGTTTTAGCATTATACTTATTGGGGTAAGCGAAGGCTCCCAACCAATATATTGTTATATTATTATATTATATTATATTAATTTAAGAATAGTAAATAAGATTATGATGATCTCCCGTATAATGACAATAATAATTACAATAATTACAATTTTTTTATATTTATAAATAAATCATATAATAAAGTGGGCCAATGAGCAAAAATAGGTACAACAATGGCGTGCTAACCAATATATATAATAAAATATGGATGATAAATTGTTTAATAATGGATTTATAGGCATGATCCATGAAGTCAATTGCCATCTTTCTTTTTCCTTTTTTCTTTATTGTTTTTTTCTCCGGTACATAGATGTAGAAAGAAAAGTAAATTAGTATAATATATTAGAGTCATATACTACTTTCTGTTGTCATTTTAATTATCAGATGACCTTTTCCATAAAAATTTCAAAACAAATGTGGGAAATAAAACATATACAAAGAAGGGTAGCATTATTCAATATATTATAATTATAATCAATAATCAAGTTACAAATATATATATATATATATATTAATGAGAATTTCGAAATATCAGTTACAGAATTTTATTAGAGCATCTAATCTGATGAGCTAATCCTTAAAACCCTGTTTCAATGAATTTCTTAGTTTTAACATTTTAATTTAGGGAGGGTGTTGGCTTTCTAAATTTGAAGAATTAAAGAATCACTTAGTATTATTAAACGCTTTCTAAAAAACTCATTCTTCAATCATCCATGTGAGACCAAGTTTTTGAATTTATAAATGTAGAATTAAGTACAATTATTAGGATAGCAAATCTGCTTTACTAAACTTGGCAGAAGTTTCACAAATAGCCTAAAACTTGAAATTTTGTCTTAAAAAAAACCTTATTATATCTTTGAAAAAAAAAAACCTTGGTTTCATTTGTAATAGATATATAACTTTATTACATTTTTTAGTTTTCTATTATAATAATGTACGTTACACTTTGGCAATTTTGTAAAAATATATGTATTTTTCTTTTTAAACTTTTGTCCTTCCCATCAGTGCTAGTGGCATAGCGCCACCAGAGTCACAATTTTTAATGGGGGTCTCCAACCTAAAATAGAATTTGATGGATTTTAGATATCCATACAATTTCTAGTGCTCACCATTTAGAATTTTGATCAACAAAATTTAAGTGTCCTCAATTTAGAATTCCAAGGAATCCATAAAATTCTAGTGTCTACAATTACAAATGAATTCTGATAAATTTCATTAAATTGTTGATGGATTTACATGGATTCTATGCTTAAAAATACAATTATAATTTTCTTGTCAAAATCCAAACTCTAGCCCACTGATTCTTGTTGATTTCATTATTTTTTTCTGAAATGAATGATTTTTTTTTTTTTTGGGAGCGAATTCACGAAAATTTGTAAAAACCTATATAATCAATGAAAATTAATCATAAAATGAGGATATTACTTTAGAAAACAAAAGAGAAACATAGAAAAGTTGAAAAGAAAACTAATGAATTGTGTATATATTATGAAACCAAATCCCTCTATTTATATGCACAAAAATCTAGGGTTGTATAGATATAATAATCATTAGCTAATTATATAATTATTTACAACATTCCCTTAAAATGACTAATTTATAGAACAACAACTATAGAATACTATATTTAGGTTATAAAGAAATGTAGAATGTATCTAAACATAGAATTTCATCGTCCAGTTGTCGTGCTTAGAAGTTCCCGTGGACATGCGCTTTGTAGGGTTCGATTGTGGGTGGATGGATTTAGGGCTTATGGCTTTTGCTTTGTTATTTGAATCCAATTTCCCAATGTCCAAGTTTGTGTTTATTTCTTCTGCATCGTCTCTAATTTAAATTCCCAATGAATTTTTGTTTTTTATTATTTTTTAAAGTACAATTACAAATTATATTATAGCAATATAAATGTGCATATATATATATATCCCACTAAAATAGAGTGAAAATAAATCGACACTACATTGACAATATACTAACTCTTATATAGAGGACTATAAACTACAATAATATGTAGAAACCCCCCCCCCCCACATAGGAGAGAATCGAACCTAGGATCTCTAAAAACCATTGAATAAATATTAATTTACTAGAGGATGTCACCTAGTAAATTTCAAGTTAGAGTAAGGGTACTATTGTCCATATATTGGCATTTTGGTCATGGATGCAATTGTTAAACAATGTGGACATTTTTCCAAATGCTCGTGCAAATCTAGACATTTCTTCCAATTTTCTCAAAATTTTTTGTATTATATAATTTTTTGGTGTGATATCAATTTCTTTTACAATATAAATGCACATTGTTGCATTAGAGACACTCTAAGTGTCCCCGTGAGTCCTCCAGTGTTAGGACAAAACCGTTGGTATGAAAATCGTTAACTTAGGAAAAATATGATTTTCAAACTTTTATTTTTCCAATTCAATATACTCCGTCATCCCATTTATATAGTCCATATTTCAATATTTATTTATCCCAATAATAGTAATTATTATTTCCCTATTAAAAGAGTTTATTAACCTTATTTAATGTTATATATATACTATTAATTTAAAAATTTGTCACTAAACAAGGAAAATTAAGAATACAATTTAAAAAACTTATTTTTCTAACAACATTTTTAATCCTTACGAAAAAAGTTAAGTGTGCCAAATAATTGGAACAAAGAAAATATCTAACGCTAAATTTGAGACAGAGAAAAAAGAGAAGAACAAAAGATTTGTTCTCGGAATCATCAGAGTTATTGCAATCTATGAGGGATAAATTCTTGCCAAACTTTGAATTAATCGGAGATCAACCACAATAATAATATGCATAGAATCCCATTGCTTTCGACTATTTTGCTTGCAGGTTTTTCCAAAAATATGGAGAAGATTTATTTTTTTAATACCAGTGGTTGGTTTCTTTATAATACCAATCACATGATTTTTGACTAATAGGAAATTAACATATGTCCTCCTACTACCACATTTCCCATCCTATTCCGCCATCTCCAGCCACTGGCGCCATAGTCCGTAGATAATCTTATGTGGGGATGTCAAGATGTTCTGTGAAGAAATATCGGAACGCAAAGATTATAGAAAATACCAAGATGATATTCTAAGACAATCAAGAATGAACATTTATGTTTAAGGGCTCAATTTTAACAATAAACTGGGCCATTATACCCACGTGTCGGTTGTTAATTCATCTAAGATGGTGGAGTATGAAACTTGTTGAGTATCAAAATTTTGTCCAAAATTATAATGCTTCAATTGTTATTCTGCTCGCATGCCCGTAGTGTGGAAGTTAAATATTTGATAATCTTATACAATTTCATATTGAATACGGAAACTATTTTATAAAGGGTAAACTTCACAAAAAATCCCCAACTTTTGCACTTTGAATCACCTGGGCTCTTAATCTTTTTTTAGCGCGGTGGGTCCTTAACCTTTCATAAATATGCACAAAAAGTCCCTCCTAACAGAATCCATCCAAAATTCTGTTAAGTAGTTGAGGAAATTACATTTATACCCTTATCTTTTAAATTTAAAAAAATAATTTTAAAATTAAAAAAATATAAAAAAGAAAAAAAACCAACTCCACCACCCCACCGACCAGTAACCACTTTTACTGCCAGAAATGGCAGCATTCCGGCAACTAGAATGCTGCCATTTCCGGCAACTGAAAGAGGGAGGTCTGCGGGAAAGGGTAGAAAAATGGAGAGGAGTCTTTGCCAGAAACAACAAAAAAATAGGGGGGAGTCCCTCCCATTTTTCTACTATTTCCGGCGTCTCCCCCCCTTTAATCTGCTGGAAATGGCAGAAAATGGGAGGAGTTCCAACAGAAAATGAAGGGAAGACTCCCTCCCATTTTCTACCTTTGACTCCCCTCTATTTTCTGCTGTTTCTGGTAGACTAAAAGGAGGGAGACTCCCCCTCCCCTTCAGCTGCCTGAAAACAGCATTCCATCTGCCTCCCCGCTCCTTCCAGCTGCTGGAAATGGTAGAAAATGGGGGGGGGGGAGGGAGAGACTGCCCCTCCCTTTTAGATGCCTTAAATGGCAATATTCTGACGGCCAACTGGCATCCAGAATGATGCCATTTTCGGCTGCCAAAGTCGTTGCCGGTGAGGGGTTGGGTGGGGGTGGAGTTGTTTTCTTTTTTTCCTTTTTCCTTTTTATATGTTTTTAATTTTTAAATTCTTTGTTTTTTTTTTAAATTTAAAGGATAAGGGTGAAAAGGTAATTTATTTAATTATTTAACGAAATTTTAGATGGATTCTGTTAGGAGAGACATTTTGTGCATATTTATAAAATATTGAGGACCCAACGCGTTAAAAAAAGGGTAGGGCCCCAAGCGATTCAAAGTGCAAATGTTGGGGACTTTTTGTGAAATTTACCCTTTAATAAATACAATCTTTTTTTTTTTTGCAAACTTTTATAAATACAATCTACTTAAGTACATAAATAATAAATAAATAAAACGCAAGAGATTTGTGATGGGAAAACGGAGGACAATAATAGAGATTAGAGAATGACAGCAATTCAAAACGGAAGCAAGCAGGAGATATTCAATTGCTAAATTTATCTTGAAAAAAAAAAGATAATAATAATAATAATAGTAATAATAATAATAACAACAAAAATAATAACTGTGGACTTGGCCGTCTACTTCCCCCCTTCCTATTTTCTTTTTCTTGGGTAAACTTCACAAAAGGTCTCTAAATCTTTACAAAAAATAACAATTTCATCTCTAATCGTTTTCTCAAGGCAATAGGTCTCCAACCTTTTAAAAATATGTACAAAAGTCCCTATAGACAATTTCGATCAATTTTCATATTTATATGCTTACAAAATGACCATTTTACCCTTATTACATGAAATGAAAAAAATTAATACAAAAACTTTTTTAAAAATCAAAAAAGATTTAAAATAAACGAACGAGAGAATATGTTGCTTTCTCTGACTAATTACCCCTAACCCTAACTTCTCGCCTGAGGCGGTTCTGAGGGTGTGCAGGTGGGGCGATCGTACAGGGCATCAACATCTTAAGGGCACCAAAATTATATATATATATATATATGTATGTAACCTTAGAAGTTTTGAAAAACTTTTAGATTTTCATTTGTCAAAAATTAGATATTATTGAGACACATTTTTTAAAAATAGTTTTGTACAAGTTATTTAGCTATAAATTAGAATATATTTTATTATTTTAAAAATTAAACAAACCCTATATTTGAAATTTATATTTACATGATCAAAACTTAAAAGGAAAATTATCAATATCATACCACAAAGTCAAAAAGCTTTTTAAAAAAATGAAAGGGGCACCAAAAACATGATGCTTTTAAATGTGAAATAGATTTTTTTTTTTTTTTAAATGAAGTCATTAGTTAAAGGAAAGGACACCATTTTAAAATATCACACATGACACCCAAAATTTCAGGACCGACCCTGCTTCTCTAGGTAGCCTTTTTTTTTTTTTGACTTTTGTAGAGGGAGGAAGGGTAAGCCCTCCACTTAAGTTGCTTCTAACGATAACAAAAATGGAATTTTCCAGCCCTTTTTAGACGTATATAGATACAAAAATTTGAAATGAGAGAGGTTGCATCGGAAGTAAAAGGAGAATAAATCCTTCCATTTAATAGTAAACAATTCCTTTAATTTTTTCCACAAGAAAACTTCATACATTTCTAGCCGTTACAATTTTGATGATTTGAATATCAATTACATCTCAGTTATATAATTACTTATTAAAGTTTGAATTTCAAAAAGTTCACTACCTGAAGTGATTATAACAGTAGTAGTGATGGTAGTTTTAGGTAAGTAAATGGAAAAAATAATATATTAATTGATGCGTATGTATAGCTTGTATTAAGTAGCTGGATGAAAAGTTTATATACAAATGAATATGTATAAGTGTATGAAAGAATAAGCAGTAGGAAGAACAAAATAAACTTTTAAATTTTTTTCTTGTTTTTTAGTTTAAATAAAAGATAAGAATGTCTTTATTGGAAAACCGAATAGTGAAAATTGAAGAAAATTATCCATAGGAATTTTTGTATATAATTTTAAAAGGTTGGGGAACGACCATCTTGAAAAAAAGGCTATAGACAAATTTGTTACTTTTTATAAAGGTTTGGGGACCTTTTATGAAATTTACCCTATTTATACAATGTGAGTGAAGGAGAGGAACAAATGAGATTCGAACTCGGGAACTCTCGCTAAAAGGTTGAGCCTTTGACTACTAAATCAACTCTTTTGATCCATGCCTTCCCCTTTTCTAAATCTTCTTTTTCTAATGGGTCAACTAGTGGGCTAATAAAACGTTTTTAATAGGTCAACCAATGGATCGATCATTACACATGATTAGATAAGATCAAGTAGTAAGCTACTTCAATCTTAGATAATTTAGCTCAATCTAACATTGTTACGAATAATTTGGATGACAGCGACTACTAGAGAATGAGCAACCGCGAAGTTGACAAGAGGCTAAACAGTGGTTGGTTGTCATCAAGTTAGCAAAGGGTCGAGGCCTTTCATCTTTCATTAGTCTGTTAAAATTAATCGCCTCAAAATTTTACGAAGTTTCTCAAGTCTCAAGTCCATCTACATTATACAAAATCTCTCAAGTCCGGAGAAAGAGAGACTTTTGTATGATATAGATGGAATATTTTATTTTAATCTTTATATATTCTAGTACATTATTATGAACCTAAAATTTAGATATTCATGGTTGCCATTAAAAAAAATGATAATCATGGAATTGGAAATAATAACCCAACAGTACCTAAATCTGGTATGTTGATGAAATGCACTTTTAGAAAATTATTATAGTCACGTTTGACTTTTATGTTCTGTAAGATTCTTTACGAATAATAACACACAAACTCGTATGTTTAGTCAAAATAGAATGAAAATGATAAAAAGTACATAACAAATGTTGAGATATCTTTAAAATCTAAGTCCTCAAATTTTACTACTCAAACTATGGTATGAGGAATGGTATGCTTTCTTCTAAGCGCAAATAACACACTTCTCTCCAAGTTCAAAAGCATTCATTGGCCCGTTCTCGTTGACGTCAATTTACTCGCTTTTCTTTCATTCTCTTTTATTTAACTTAATACATTTTATTTTTTAATATTGTCAATTATTGTCATATTGTGTCACCTATTACGAGAGCACCAACAATTTAAAGAACAAAATGTTTATAGTTACTACAAAATTGTTAAATTACATTTCCAATTACTAGACATGACATCACGCGTCATGAAATAAAAAATGATATTTCCCCGTACTAAAAAGATAGTCTAATATTTCATTTTGTTCCTCCCAAAAAGATAGTCCAGTAGTTGTATCAGGCTTGTATTTAATTTTTATTTTTCATATTTTCCCTTAGTTAATTAACCACTTAAAATAAATACATAGTTACCAAACTTCAAAGGGAAAATGAGTTAATTATTTTTTTGGCATAATATTCAAGGTATAGAATTCTAATGAACACAATTTGAATAATTGTACTCATTTCACTATTAGTGCTACTTTGGTCATTGGTATTAATTCCAAATCATTAATTATACATTATAGCTAAAATAGAAAAATACACATAAAAATAAATGTTTCAACCACATTACCTACTAATTCTTAATTCGTGTGAAAATAAATACCGTCTTATTATTCTTAATTCATATAAAAATACATATCATCTTATCTTTATAGGAGAATAGAGTATTTATCTAAACTGATTGGTTATTAGTTGTTATTTTTTTATCAATCAACAATCAGGGGCATAGTAGGCCCCCTTGGCCCAATTTTTTTTTTTTTAATTTTATTTTTAAATTAAAAAAGGGAAAGTTATACAAACCATTTAACCGTGCACTCACGACCCAATCCTACGACGCCGGTTGGCTACGCTACTGTCAACGATCAGACATTCAACAAATGAATGTTTTTATGTATCAATACGTCTATACTCATTTCCCTAATGTGATGACACCAATTAGAGTGGTAACCATTCTCCATTTATATAAATATCATTACTCATTATAAATTTAAAATGAATAAAATTTATTTATTTTTTATTACAAGGGGATATAGGGGAGGGGAATGGTGGGATTTGAACCCGGAACTTCCCGATAAACCACTCAGGCTGCCATTTGATCCCAAAGTTTAATTTGTAGTGCCTTGTGAGTTATGATAACTATTTGTGACCAATTAGCCGGATAATGTCGCGAAAAGCAACAAAGAGATACAATAAACGAGACCAAGACTCAAGCCTAACAGTTGACTTCTTCGTACGTAGGCTAGGTACTCGATATTTAAAGTTTGTAGTGAGTAAAATAGATAAATAAATAAAAATATATATATTTAATAATTTTATATATTAACAGGATTATAAAAATATATGTGGTGTCAATATAACTAGTCATATATTTTTTTATCAACCGGTAAACTAACCAGTGAATGAATAAGAAAGTTTATCATTATTCGCTCATATATATATATATATATATATATATCAAGCCACACAAATAGTCTTTTATTCGTTTTATATATCCGTCTCAAATTATGATCTATTTTTTATTTAATTTCGTAATATTATAATATATCCATATTTAAAAGGCATTGTAATTGACAATGGAGTATAATAAGTAAATGAAAGTCATACTAGAAAATATATTCTTAAATTACTTTTCTCTAATAATATTAATTGAGTTTTTTTTTTAATTTAAGCGAAAAATAAAAGAGGACTATCTTTACGTGATGAAGTATGTATAAAAATATAAGATAAATAGAAAATGAGTTAAAGGGATGACAATAATTGAAAATATGAACCCCTCAGTCTTATAAAGATTGTTCTGATTTGTCCATAAATTGGGGCTGTATGATTGTAAGAGCAAAAATATTTGGAAAGAAAATATCTTTTTGTAATTGAATTCCATAAAAAGAGCTTATATATGTCTTTGTAACTTTTCCTTCTTTTCGGGTAGACTCATTTTGTGCTTAACAAAACCAAAATGCTATCGGCATACCAACATTTGAATTTAAATAATTGTAGCTTACCAAAACAACTAAGAGACACAAACCTAAGCCAATAATAATTAATGGAATAGGAATAATGTGCCAACTCACTATTTTAATTCGTAATTACCAAAGAAGAATCTTATTTAGTTAATATTTATTTATGAAAATAAAAGGCATTAATAATATATACCTTTGAGCAAATAAAGAAAGAAATATATAATTAATTAATTAATTAAAGGGTAAATCTCATATATCATCCTCAATATTTGTACTTCATATTAGTTTGCTCCCCATTCTTTCTTTTTCAATGCTATGAGTCCTCTACCTTTTATAAATTGACACAGAGGGTCTCCAATTCCAAAAAAATAACATTTATGCCCTTAACTCTTTAAAAAGTAAAAATATAATAAAAGAAGAAAATATTTTCTTCCATATCCTAGTTACCTATCCCACATTACCTCTAGCTCGATTGAAAATGACATTCCAGCAGTAAAATTTTTTGGGAGTGGGTCAAGGAAGAACTCTCCCCCTTTTTTTTTCCATTTCTAGTAACACTAGAGGAGCTAACTGCAAAATGTATGTATTTCTTTTACTAGCGGAATTTATCATTTCCATTCAAGTGGAGTTAATAACTAGCTAGGTAGGGTGGAAAGAAATTATTATTTTTACTTTGTGAAATTCTTTTTATATTTATTTAAATAGCATGGGGTACAAAAGTTATTTTTATGGCATAAGGGACTCTGTGTGCTTATTTAAGAATAGTTGGGGACTTAAGTCATTGAAAAAAGGGAATGGAGACTAGTTGATAAATGTACAAAGGTTGGGGACTATATATGAAATTTAACCTTAATAAAAGGAAAGCAAGAATATTTAAGACATGAAAATGAAAGGGAAAAAAGGCGGAAATTTAAGAAAGATGGAGGTCGGTTCCTTGCACCTAACGTATCTTAAGCCTCTGCTTCGGAGCTAGGTTCGGACTCTGTGAGTGTATGACTTTGAAGGGATAAGAACGACCCACCCAACCCCTGCACCCACCCCACTCCGCCCTCCCCTTCTTCCCTCTCTTATACAAGAACCCACTCTCTCTCTTTCTCACCGCCTCCACTTTCTCAAAAGTTTTCCAGCAACTTTTCCTCAATTTCTCTCTTGAGAGTAACCCACAAAAAAACACTGCATCGGAAAGCATTTGTGTTCACTTTCTTTTAATTCAAGCTGGCGATCGATAATCAAGAATCTGGAGTTCGTGAAATCAAGCCTAAGAACAGGCGAATCATGGTATGTGTCTTTGGGTTTGTTGAATTGTTTCTGCGCATTTTACTGTTTCTGTATGATATTTGTCAGTTTCGTTTTATTGAGTAGCTTTGTGTTTGGGCTTTGTTGAATGTGTTTGTGTAGGGTGCCGGAGGGCCTGATGAGGAAGATAAGAGGTGGCCGCCATGGCTGAAACCTTTGTTGAAGGAACATTTCTTTGTTCAATGCAAATTGCACGCCGATTCCCACAAGAGTGAATGCAATATGTACTGTTTGGATTGCATGAATGGCCCTCTCTGTTCACTCTGTCTGGCTTATCACAAGGATCATCGTGCAATTCAGGTGGGTTTTTCACATCCCCTTTTTAGCATTGCGAGGGTTCTAATTTCAAAATTCAAATCCTTTGATTTCTAACCTTTTTTTAGCTTTTCCCATTTGAATCCCCTTTTCTCTCTTTCAGATTTTGGGTATTGGTATCAGCGTTGACTTGTAAAATGCCATTGATTTCTCACTCCAGCTTCACTGATTCTGATGTTGTATTTACAGATAAGGAGATCCTCATACCATGATGTTATCAGAGTTTCTGAAATTCAGAAGTACCTAGACATAAGCTGCGTTCAAACATACATAATCAACAGTGCTAAAGTTGTCTTCCTGAATGAGAGGCCCCAGCCAAGGCCCGGTAAAGGAGTTACCAACACTTGTGAAGTCTGCGAGAGAAGCCTTCTCGACTCGTTCAGATTCTGCTCTCTTGGTTGCAAGGTACCTTCACAATGCCCTGTTTTCCGCACCTTCAATAAATTGTTCACTCAATGATGATGTACATTAAATATTTTAAAGCAAATTTCAATAAATTGAATCGGGATGCCCGGAAAAATCTGCCATTCTATTGTTAATGTGAATCAGTTGGGTTTTCAGTTTCTGAATTCGTTTCAAATTTTTGAATAATTTGGCACTGAAAACAAAAATCTATTTTGGCTCTCTCTTTCCAAGTCCGGGGTGTGTGTGTCGTCAGAAAACCTCTGAAATTGTTTTCTTAATTCAGAAGCTCAATATTTTTTTCATTTTCAGATTGTGGGGACATCCAAGAATTTCGAGAAGAGGCCAAAGCAAATTCAGGAGAAGAAGCGTTCCGCAATGGCGGCGGTATCGGATTCTGAGGACTCATACAGTAGCAGCAGCCGCCACAGCCACGGCCGGCTGAAGGGTGTCTCCGGCGCTACCGCGAAGGTCCCGAGCTTCACTCCGTCAACGCCGCCGCCAACAGCTGTTAATTACCGAACTGCCAAGCGAAGAAAGGGAATTCCCCATAGAGCCCCTATGGGACTTGTGATACAATATTAGCCCGTCCATTATACCTTCCATTACCGAAATGCCCCAAAAAATAACCTCAGATACACAAAATGCCCGCCTTGACGGGTCCAAATCCCGAAAAGCCCCCTTAAGACTGTAAATAGAAGCAGCAAGTAATAGAAGCATAGAAGGGCAGAAGTGGAAGAATAAGATAAAATGTGGTAATTTTGGGAGATAAGTTTTATCGAATGTTAAAAAAAAAAAAAAAAAGAAAAACAGCAAACTATTATTAGAGTGGGTATGGTAATATATAAGTTTTGTTTTCCTTTTTATGACATGGGTAAACATGTACATATTGTTTTATGTTAGGGATAGGATGATAAAATGATAATGTACTCTCTCGAGACTGATATGTATAAATGCAATAATAATAATAGTAGTATGGTTATGTGACAGTGTATACAGGATATTGCTATTTTTAGAATATCTACAACTAATTTGGAGACTATTTCTTATCAATGCCGGCTTCTAAATGAGTCTAGAAGAAGGTATAAGTTCTGTGTTCATAGTTATTATAATTTTTTTTTTTTTTTGAGTTGGAACTTCCTCACGTTATCTTTCAAGTGGGAGAAGAAACATGTTAAAAAAAAGCGTACGTAGATAGGTTTGAAAATTACTTTTTGGCTTTAGGGTCATGGTAAACACAATTTAAAGGGCTTAGAAAGTAACTTTACAAAGCAGAAGAGTGATGGGATGATTTTGAGAAAATTGGGGATTCTGTAGGGGTAGTGATAGGTGTCGCGATGGGATTGGTGGGAGTAAAGATAGGTGTCTTGGTTTCGCAATCACGAGTTAGGTCAAGCCGCCCCTTGCCTTGTGCCCTTGTGTGTATAATTTTTGGTTGCTTTCTTGGTGGAGGGGTTTTCTAGTGGGTTTAGTGGGACCACTTTCATTTCTGACCGTCTATTTAGCTACACTATGGAAATGGGAATTTTGTTGCTTTCTCGTGCACCGTTCATTCCTAGTCATGTTTCATGTTGTACTGTGCTTTTGTGTACACACACACATATATAACAAAAATTTACAGTTGGGTAAATTTAATCTAATGTCAGTCTGGCTGGTATGGCGCAGCTAAATGTTTTGGAGGAAAACGGTATTTACCCTTGCATTTCGTCTCGTGTGGTCAGTAATATTAACTCCGCTTGTAGTCATGTAGGATGATTTATAAATATATATATATATTTGTATGTGTGTATATATTATATGAACACATCATCAATGTTATGAACGTTAATATTTCTTTATGAGGGGGAAATAATCACTTTCATGGGGTTAAAAAAATTTACTGCGTGATTAGACATGGTAATATGATATATTGTGGAAAAGTAATCATATTTTTGTATTGAGCTTTTGATCCCATTTTATTAGACATAATAAAAACACACTTGCTAAACATCTTTGACGGATTCAGAATGCACTTGGTCAAAGTGAATAATGATACCATTAAATATCTTGGCTTTGACTAACTCCCTTTCTTGATCAGCAGTAACTTTAAGCTGTAATTTCACGTTTTAAATATGAATATTGGAACGATGGATTTGACTTCTTTAACAGATAATAATGTATGAATGAATCTAATAACAACGTATATTTAACAAAGTGTTTGGTAAAGATTTATTTTATAATTTAAATTATAATTTACGATGTTGTATTATTTTATTAGTTATTTTGTGTAAAAAGTCAACAATTGATGTTTGATTTTTACTTTTTGACTTTTTTAAAAAAATAAAACTAACGAAAATTATAATCTGACAGAGTTACCAAACAAATTGTAAAACTTTTAACAGCAAAAGTGGTATAAATCTTATTTGATAATGATTACACGACGAGAGGTATGAATGAAAGATAGATGTTAACATCAGATTACTATTTAAGAGGTTCAGGCGAAAACTGAACAGTGAGTCAAGAAAAAAGTGAAAAATGTTAATCCCTTCTTAGAAATCAATTTGGTTAATATCATTTAAAATACTCCAATATTTTAGTGTTGTTTCGGATGGTCCCCACCTTGCTTCTAGTGGATTCCGGAATCCACCGTGCGATTTGTTTTGCGGCCCAAAAAGAACGGCTGATCTCCAATGGAACAGCCTCGTTTGAAACTTTAAATGGCTACATGCAATTGACCAAGTGGCAAACTCAGAATTGTGCATTGATTGGGGTAATAACTATTGGCCTATTCAAATTTGTTGTTGATGCTATTGCGTATTGGTTTTGAAATTTTGGGGGTTGCTAATTTATTTTAGCCCTCGTCACTTTATATAGTCAAGATTGGCGGAAAATCATGGTTGTTGCGCTTAGGTATGGTGATTTAAACCGATCTGACTAAAAACTCATAGGCCGCGAAACAAAAATGGCAAATTTAACTGGGCAGGATGGGTTGTTTCAGGGCAAATTGGGTCACAGATCAAGGTCAACCCGATTGCTCCATCCGTTTTAAATTAAAAAATTTAAAAATAAATTTAAAAATATGGAATAAAAGGCAAAAAACAATTAAAAAAGTTTAAAAGATCTAAATTGGTCAATAAAGGGGTCAAAATCTCAACCCGACCATCGGCGACCCGACCTGACTTGCACTAAATTTTGGCCGGTCGCGGGGCGGAGTGGGGCAGGAAAATTGTTTCGTAGGTCGGGGAGGGGGAGGACCCGATCTGACCTGAATTCGGCCCGTTGTCATCCCAAGTATGTTGAAGGAGAGGTTTCGGATTTGAACTGTACATATTCATCCCTTATCCTCCCCTAGTTTATAAGTTGGCCCCCCCTCCCCAAACCCCAAAAAAAAAAAAAAAAAGATAGAAAAACTTGTAATACTCTTTAACTAATCAAGAATCTATGTGTTGATTGAGTGTATGTCTATTCAATCAAATTTGGCTCCGATATGAAGCCCGATTATTAATAGAAAACAGACACATCTCATGCGGATTGAAGCCTAATTTATTGGTTAATTTGTTCATCAATGTGAATTGCTACATTTGTGAATTGGTACCCGTGTGTGTATATATCGGTCATTATGGCTCATTACTTCTTATTATTTTAGATTTTCAAGAAAATAAAATATTTTTGTCTTGTTTTGCTGGGCGAAAAGTTTTTTACTACTTATGTCCCCATTATTTGGTCCCATTTATTTTTTCATAAAGATTAAGAAATGTGTTGAAAAGGTAAATTTTGTGATATGTGTTCTTAATTTATCCATATTTAATGAGTTGAATTCAAAATTGATAGTTATAATTAAAGTATTAAATAGAGATAAATTTGTAAAGCAATGCAAATTAGATTATTTAATATAAAAATCGGGCCATATATTTGGAATATCTTAAAAAGAAAAATGGGATCAAATATTTTGGACGGAGGTAGTGACACAGAGGTGTCCTATTCCATTACAACTTTTTAGGGAAATAGATCGGGCTTTCAATAGCCGAATCGCTGTTCCATTTAGATGCACTGATGCACATCACGTTAATTTTATCGTGCATTTATATATCCATATAAGATGAGAAGTGTCATAGTACCATAAAACTACTTTGTGTTTGGCTTGATGGTTGATATGTATCATTGAAAATTTTCTAGTACAAGTAACAAGCCATCTACATGCGCTATATATATATATATATATATATTAAATGAATCAATTAAAAATAAATAATTGAACTTCCTGTTGATAAGTGTTAGTTGGCCTATGTCGAAATGTACCGTAAAAGTACTATCCACTAGTACTAGAACGAGACTGAATGTATATATTTTACTTGACCTTTATTCCGACTACCAAATTAACGGTTTTTTAGTTAAAAATAAAAAGAAAAAAATTAATATGTAGTTTGCAAGTATATATGTATTTGGGCTATACTGTATATCCAAGGACGGTCCTGAGAATTTGAGTGCCCTGTGTAACAATCTAAAATAGTGCCCCTTGGTTTAACTAGGGATTATATTAGAAAAAGTTAATCACATTTTCAATAATAGTATTTCAAATTAAAAACATCATACTCGAAATTTCGTGTTTTTTTTTATACACCATAAAAAAGTGAAGTACAAGTAAACGTCAAAACACCTCCAATACCTCCAAAAATTCCTTTTTCCTCTGCAAATCAACTTCCTAGCTGGTAGCTCTTCACAGTTTACATTTCATATCAAAACAACATTGAAACAACAAATAGCAAAAAACTACGAGTAATATTTGAAATGCATCAATCATGTGAAAATAGTTCTTGGATGGTATATTTTGACAAGAATGAATTTATCGTCAACATTAGAAATAAAATTGTCTACATCTTCATTAACATCATTTTCCCTCGGAAATCCACCATTGACATCTTCTTTTTCATCATTTTCGTTAGCTCTTAATTCTTCTTCAACGTCAATCTTATCACTTTCCAATATTTGTTCTAGATTATTGGCTTCTTTAACAACAAATCTATCAAGAACACCTTTTTGAGATCCTATAAGCTCTTCAATTTTTCTCTTTTTCTTTCTTTTATCAGATCTATATGCTTATTTTCTAGGATGCATTTCAATTTTTATGAATTATAACAAAAATTAAAAATATTAAAGTACTTAAGCAAATAAATTAATTCAAAAAGATATTAGAGATAGGAAGAATAGAAGCATATCACATGATTATAGATTAAATTCTCCAAAAGAATATCAATGAAATGAGAATACTGAACAACCGTCAATATGATCAAACTAGAAACCAAATAACTGTTTCACTTAATTGATAATTGATTTATGTTTTAGTCAGATTCTCTTTTAATTATGAAACAATATGTATTTGAAAATTATTTTACCTTACCTTTGGACAGAAGAAAATCAAATGATATGACTGCATTTTACTTCTCGACTTTTTTGATATGATTGGTTGATTTTTTTTTTTTTTTGGCTTTAATTGAGCTTGACAATTAACCGATGATTACGGTAGGTTACCTTAGTTTCTTTTTTCAATATAATAATATATAATAAAATACAATATATCTTTTAATTTAATAATTTTATACATATCTATAAAGATGGTGCCTCAATAATGTCTAAAATTTTCAACAAATAAAATTTTAAAATATTTTAAAAAATATTAACATGACACCTATGATAAATAACATTTTTTTGGTGCCCCTCTAATTTTGAAGTCTTGTGCAGTTGCACCACCTGCACACGCTCAGGGTCGTCTCTGTTTATGTTATTTGTTATATCACTAATGTTATAGAACTGGAGGAGAATATTTTTCTCCGGCCAAGATGTTTCATGCAGCACAAGTTTTATAGATAAGTGATTACTTTTGATTTCATATTTCATATGCGTGGATTTTGTATTTGACCTTTTTTTTTTTTATATAAATAGTTATTGCGAGCAATAGCTAGTTTGGTAGTGTTAAGTCTTTATCTTTCCTCCTTGAGCTTGAATTGAAACATGACTTCAAAGAAGGGGTGGGCTTTCTTTCTTGCTATCTCCGTTTTTCAAAAAATGCTTTTAACATTTTTTAAAAAAGTTCAATATTTCTACTAGAAATCATCAAGTTTCAATTACCCATTCTACCATCTTTTGACTTCGCTTCTGCTTCAAAGAATTGTTCACTCATTCTTGACTTGGAAATATTTGTCAGTAAAGTCTGTAAAATGGAAAAATGTCATACTTAGGTCTTCAAAACATGGCTGATCTACTTCTCACTTGAGTATTTCTAATAATACTCACTGAAAACTTTCAAGAACCAGACAGATAATGTAGTATAATTGTATAAGCCAATGTGATCATTTAAACGGTCGACGATGTATTTATATCAACAACTAGTATTATACAACATCACTATTTGATATCATTACAAAACAACACACCTAAATTCTACTATAACACTCATTACCCATTCACTTTACTTGATCGTAAATCATAGTCCCGGTCAGGCGTTAGATGTTTAGCACTATTATAGCACAAGGCGCTAATGTGTCAAGAAACGAATGTTGATTTTTTACACGTAACGCGTGTATATACTCGACACGTTAGCGTCTGAAGCCGTTACGTTTGACGCATGAGTCAATTCACCGCTGATAGTTTCTTATAGTACCCAATGTGAAATAATCACCACCCATAAATGAACGAATGCCAATGTGCTCGATATGAAAAACAACTACGGCTTTGTCAAAAAGGTATTCATCGCAAGGTCTCTAATAAAGATTAAAATAAAAGTTGGCCGTTTATACAGAGTGGTAAAATCAAGGGGGCTGGGGGCACATAGTTGAATGACATATTGGCACGTTTCACTTCCAGATTCAATGTATGCATATTCTATGTCTGCTTCATGCTACAATGTTGACAAAAAAAAAAAGAATAAAAAATAGTAAAATTCATTTTCTTTTTCTGTTTTATTCTCTTTAAAGTATGAAAATATATATGTTGGGAAAGCAACCAAATTCATGAGTTGCGGGCAGCCACGTGTTAATTGAGCAGTCACTGTGCACAACGTGTAAGTGAATAGTATGGATACCGTGTACACGGCGTGGATCTCGCTTTTTGTCTCTATTTTTCGAGAAATTTTTTAATACCGTTGGCTGGTTTCGCATCACGGGCTATGAGGCCCGACAACTGATCATCTACCAATAAGTAAATAATCACTTCAATTTTAATTGGTTATTTTTGAAACTGAGGCCATTCTCTAGAATGATAAAGAACTAACTATTAGCGTTAGAAAATTTTTGTTGTTTTTAACTTTTGTTGGGAGTCGAACATCGAACACACATCTTCTCCTCGGCGGTCCCAACTTTACCAACACCGGAGGTGTACTAATCAATGAAACCCCAAAACCTAATTTGGAGGATTAAAAAGGTAAATATTTGTGCAAGCATAATAATGAACACTTCTCCTCTTTTCTTAAAGACTCTTTTAATTTTTCGTTTTTTCTTTTCTTTTTGTTTTTGAAAACGGCAATGTCCCTATGATACAAACTACTGAGAGCGCGCAATTGTAAAGTACAAGAAAATATGGTACGGCTTCTTATGGAGCCTGGTTTGTTTTTATAGAAATTTCGAGGACTTTTATGATTACTTATAAAATTATTTTTATTTTAATTTGAATGCGGTCAAGCAGTTGAAGTCGAGATGAAATATAATTCGACATAAATTACTTTACTCCTTCCAACCACTGCTTAATGTCCTTATTTTATTTTATTTTTATTTATTTTTTAGATATATAGTCAAATCCACTTCGCCTGAACTTCTTAGAAATAGCAAAGAGATTTCTATCTACCCACGTCCAGGTCTACTTTGACAGTGACCAAGAGGCATGATATGAAACACAAATATCTACAAACTGGAAAAAAAGTGAAGGGCTCGTTTGGTTAAGTTTATAAAGAGAATTTATAAAGAGTGAAAATAAATGGTGGAGATTTAATTAAAATTTAAAATATGTGGTGACGTCCAGGTCTACTTTGACAGTGACCAAGAGGCATGATATGAAACACAAATATCTACAAACTGGAAAAAAAGTGAAGGGCTCGTTTGGTTAAGTTTATAAAGAGAATTTATAAAGAGTGAAAATAAATGGTGGAGATTTAATTAAAATTTAAAATATGTGGTGACGTCCAGGTCTACTTTGACAGTGACCAAGAGGCATGATATGAAACACAAATATCTACAAACTGGAAAAAAAGTGAAGGGCTCGTTTGGTTAAGTTTATAAAGAGAATTTATAAAGAGTGAAAATAAATGGTGGAGATTTAATTAAAATTTAAAATATGTGGTGACGTCCAGGTCTACTTTGACAGTGACCAAGAGGCATGATATGAAACACAAATATCTACAAACTGGAAAAAAAGTGAAGGGCTCGTTTGGTTAAGTTTATAAAGAGAATTTATAAAGAGTGAAAATAAATGGTGGAGATTTAATTAAAATTTAAAATATGTGGTGACGTCCAGGTCTACTTTGACAGTGACCAAGAGGCATGATATGAAACACAAATATCTACAAACTGGAAAAAAAGTGAAGGGCTCGTTTGGTTAAGTTTATAAAGAGAATTTATAAAGAGTGAAAATAAATGGTGGAGATTTAATTAAAATTTAAAATATGTGGTGATTATTGAATAGTTGTCAAATAACTTGTACGTGAATTTATAAATGGAAAAAAATAAACTAAAACAAACAGGCTGGAAGATGACAAAGTCGTTGATCCGTACGATACACATGGTCAACTTAAATTCATGATAAGAAATTTCACACACATGATTCATCATTCGACGGTTTAAAGTGTTGGTTGGTTATAAAGTGTAAACGAAGCTTGACCAAATACAAGAGTAGGTCATTGAAGATTAATTTACCTAAATCTAATTAATTAATTAATTATCAAATTACGGCTTCAATTCTATAACAACTACATCAGAAAGCACATATTCCCTTTGTCCCGATTTTTTAGTCTCATTTGCCTTTTTCACAAAGATTAAGAAATGAGTTTGAAAGACAGGTTTCGTGATCCGTTTTCCTAATTTATCTCTATTTAATTAATGAGTAAAAATTAATAGTTATAATTAAAGTATTAAATAGGGATAAATTTATAAAATAATATAAATTATAATTTTTAATATAAAAGGGGACCACATATTTGAGACATCTAAAAAAAAAAGAAAAAAACAGAGACCAAATAGTTGGAATGGATAGAGTATATAATAATTAATTAAAGTACAAATAGTCAGAATTTCATTTTCAATCCAAATGGATGAAGATATCTAAAAAAAGTGGACGGGAAAGAAACATGAAATTCGAACTTGAGAACTCCCGATAAATGGGTTAAATCTTTAACTATTAGACTAACCCTTGATCTAAAAATAAAATAATAAATAAACAAGAGATTTAATGCAAAAACCCCGAGGAAAAGACATGAACACCCATGCCAAATGACAAATCAGTCCACTAATCAATGAAGAGTTTATCTGTATGAATAATTCTAAATGAACAAAAGTAAGGAAAAAAAGATGACAAAATTGACAAGTGGCATAAGTGATTAGTGTTGATGTAAAAGTGATGTGATGTGTTGAAAAATAAAATTGTGTCATGTGTCAGTTTTATTAGAGATTTTGTATGTGATTTTGTTCAAATAGCATAACTCTGGCTGTATAAGAGATAGCAAAATTATTGAGTTCACGGACACAGTAAAACACTCAAAAGAAATTATAACACAATGTTTGGTAATCATTTAAAACCCACATGCATTTATCAATAAATTTAAATTTTAAAATTTGGATACATGGCAATACCACATTTAACTATATATTTGATGTGATGTGAATTTTCACATCATTTTAATCATTACCACCACATGATATAATTACATCTCGACACTTATACAAAATTTAAATTTTAAATCTATTTATAAACTCACATTTTTTATAAACCCTTACCGAACAAAGAAAACTTACTCCTTTGATTTTGACCTTTTAACATGTGCATAAAGCTAGCCTCCTAACATTTCCTTCTATCTTCAAAGACTTCTCCAACTCTTCTTAAATCAACACTCGATTCCTTCAAAATGAAACACTCACTGTTCTGTAATTCTGATTACCTCAATCAACAACTAAGATTTTATGTAAGAGTAATGCTATTTATCTCCAGTCTAGTTATCATTTTCTTATTGGTTATTGAATAAATCAATAAACTCATGTATTTATGCATATCTATTAATTCTCCAATATAGTAATGTCAATTAGAATGGAGATCGGTCTCCAATCTAAACAAATAGCATTACTCTTGTTAGTACAAAATTACATGTGTATTGGTATTCCTAATTTTTACTTAAGTGTCAAAATTTTGTTACAAATTATTTCATGACGTTATTAATGTGTGATATTTCTTTAGCATGCAAATTTAATATCTAGGCTGAGAAGTAGGTACTTTGGTGTGTGTATACTTGCTTGAAGTCCGAGACTTTCGACTACATGCAATGTCTATGTTTCTTAGTTTGAGTAATCTTCTGTTTACTATGTTTAGCTAGATTAAATTACAATGCATGTTAAGTTCTACTCTTATAAGGAAAGATATGTCTTTATCGTAAACTAACATTCTACCTTTCCTTGTATTTGTATCCTAAATGTATATGATAACTTTAACTCTTGTCTTGTATAAGAATTCAAAGTCTATGCTATATATATATATCTCATCTCTCTTGTAGGTAAAATCGTCCACTCTAATCTAGCCATCCTTTATTGAAGAATTCTTAGAGCTCGATATAAGAGAGCAAACACACCCACACCTTGCGGGATTTAGTCTTGTACCGTACTTACACAATCCATAAGTTGTGTTTGGCTTGGCTACCCTTCTTAGTGCATTAGTAGGTGACCGATATATGTGCGAGGGAGTTTTCCACATGAGGTTGAAGTGGTTTAACAGTTCAAATGTTCTAAGATGAGTTCGGGAGATCTCTAGGTGCTTGATGTAACTTCTGGGAGGAGCGCGAGAGAAAGAAGAAGAGCAACGAGAGTCGTTAACACGACATAATGCGTAAAGATGGAGTTTTTTTTTATAAGTTTACCTTTTGTGTGTTAAGTGTATATTGCGATATCACTTGATTATCTTTCTGTGTACTAAACCTTCATAAGTGTTAGTGGATCGGCAGTCCCGTGGCAAGGGTGCCCGCAATTTTTTCCTTTTTGGGTTTCCGCATTAACAATTATGGTGTTATTTTTATTTTGCATACATACTTGAGCTAGACATATCTAAGTCACGTTCTATTAAACACCAGATAAACTATTTAAATTGGTAGGTAGGATACATCATGATTAGAGTCTAGATAACCACGTATTCACAGTTGGTATCATAGCGGGTTCACTTAAGTATTAGTGAGATCAGGTTCATCTAGACATGGACATATACATCTTCTGTTAGACTACATATCCTAGACGGCTCCAACTATGCATATTAAAAAGTCCGCACACAAATTTATATTCAGTCCGTAGATAATAGGGCTTGGATTTTCATTCTTTCGAGTTACACATCATCGACTATCACTGAGGAAGGTGGTAGTACTTCTGTTAAGCCTATTGCTGAATTTACTGCTGAAAAAAATGCTGCATGTGATTGAAATTCTAAAGTATTAAATGTTATTTTTTCTTTATAGATCAAAATCAATTCAGACTTGTTACAAATTGCAGGACTGCTACAAGTTGCTAATGAAAGAACAACTATAGTCAAGTCCTCAGGGATTCAGATGCTCAGTCTTGAGTCACGATGCAGGACAATGAAGATTTCAAGGACTACTATACAAAGTTGAGTGAAATCACTATTCAAGTAGAAGCTCTGGGCAAGACATATTCTGTAAAGAAAATGCTTAAGAAGATCCTCAGGTCCCTGCTAAATTGATTCCATACAAAGGTCACTGCTATTGAAGAAAGCAGGGATGTAGAGGAGATGAAGGTTGAAGAGCATATATGATTCTTGATGACATATGAGCTGAACTTGTCAAAAAAGAAAAAAGAGAAGAAGTCTAGGATTGCATTCAAGAGCAAGGTGGAAGATTCTGAAACTGAGGAAGATTCTGACAATAAAGATAACATGGCACTCTTTAGCAAACAATTCAAGATTCTTAAAAAGCAAACAACAAAAAGGTAAGAGATTCAAAAATCAGAGCCTCAAATATCATACCAGATGCAAAATCAGAATAAAGATGGTGAACAACAACCATATCAACAGAAGAAAACTAGCTGGAGAAAATCCAGAAGCAACTTTTCTCTTAGGGCACAATCTGCTAGAATAATAAGTTGCAGAGAATGTAAAGGTTATGGCTATAGTGCAGCAGATTGTGCAAATCCCCAGAAGAGGAAAAGAAGCAAAAAGGCTATGAAAGTTACCTAGAGTAAAGACGAGAAGAACGTCTGGGTCAACATTAGAGACTTCATCAGAAGAACAAATTACTATCCTGACGACACATGTCCAGCCTCAACCTAGTTTATTGAACTGTCTCACTGCTAATACTGCAAAACCATTTACAAGTGAGGAGATATCACGTCCCAACTGTGTAGTATTACAGAGTCAACTTGTTGCAAAATAAGATAAATTTGACATGCTTCAAGTCATGATGAAATTCTTTGATGATAAAAAAAGATATCTGCATAAATCCATTGAACAAAAAGATGAGCAGATCAATCAATTAATAACTGATTTGGAGCAAGCCAATTAAAGGATTAAACAGTTGACAATTGGGGCTCCAATCTTGAATGAACTCCTCAAGTATGGAAGACCTTCGGTTGATACATCTCGACTAGGACATGAAGGAAAAGGCAAAGCAGTTCAACAGACAGTGTTTGTGAAAGAATCAGGGGAAAACTTCCAAAAAGAACCTGTAGGACATAAACATAATTCTAAACCTAAATAGGATACGTTTGTACCCTCTTCAAGAAGAACTGTCCAAAAGAACAATCTACCAAAGCAGTAATAGCAGAATACCAAAAACCACCTCTTCTAAATTACGTCATATTAGAGATCAAAGTCCTTGCTGCTTCAGGGGTTTTATCAACTAAAGCACCACCGCTGGTTGCATATGCTCCTATCCATTGGCATCAGTCCTTCATAAAAGTATTGAATCAGGAGTTGATCACTTATTTGATGGTGTGGACAACTTGTATAGAGCTTTTTGAAACGCTCTCCATATTCATATAATGGTTCTGTTTGATACTGTCATATCCTACAAATCTATTTCCTAATATTTGCAGTCTTTGACTCAGGGAAATATTTTTCCAAGAATACGCTCTTCATATAGTTTTATGTAGTGATGGTGCCTTATGGTAAGTAGTAGAGCCAATCCTTAGCTGCATCTTTAAGTGAGAATGGAAAAGCCCTCAGCTTGATTTTCTATTCAGTAATCCTTGGTGGTTTCATACTGGATCACACTACATGAAATTCCTTGATATGTTTGTAAGGGTCCTCACCTGTAAGGCTGTGAAAAGATAGCAATAAATGAATTAGCCTCGGTTTTAGTTCCAAAGTGGCATCTTCAGCTAATTCAGGAAAAATAATGCAGAGAGTTTGTTGATTAAGGTTTGGAGCAGTCAATTGCTTTAGAGTTTGATTGTTGTTTTTGTTGGCGGCCATTCCTTCGTTAGCTGTTGATTGCCTGTCTTCTCTTCTTAACCTGCGCAAAGTCCTTTCAATCTCTGGATCAAACAACAATGGATTTTGATTAGAGGAGTGGATATTGGTCATTCAAAATAAAGTGAATAACAAAAATAATTACAAAAGTAAAACTAGTTATCACAAGAATACTCAAATTAATCACATCATTCTCTGTCAAGCACGAAAACCTTGGTCGTGTGTCGAGTCCGCCAAAATAATAAATACCTTACTCCACTAAATTTAAAAGGATTTTTAGAAGAGGAGAGTAAGAGTCGAACCCACGGAGAACGTTAGATAATTCAAAGTATTTTGTGTCAACTGGCAATAAGGGGGGTTTTTATGAGATTGAACTAAAATTAATAATAAAACAATTAAAACATATTCACAAACACAAGTAAGAAGATAAACGTTAATTCCAGTTCTTAACTCAGTTGCGCACTTCACATAAAAGATAGTAATCAGTAGTAACGTCGTTCTTACTTTCTTGCAAAACTATTAACTCTAGGCAACAATAAGCTTTGCTACCCGAATTTTCCCTTAAGTGTAATTAAAATAAGCTCTTCAATTAGACCTAACCGTTTAGACAACCTAAAACAAGTTTTGTAGATTTAGAACAACTGTTCATCTAAGTAATAAATTCACAAGCTCGATCTATTTAATTTAGGTTGTGTTATCCTTAATGATTAACAATAATTAGTTGCTACTTGAAAGCTAGGAGAAAAAACAATTACGGACTGAAACCCAAACTCTGGCAATAGAAAATCAATTGCTCAACATAGTAAGCCTAAACTAGGTCTAACAATCAATATTCATAAACATAAAAAATAGAATAACACAAGCAATTCCACAAAAGAATAATAAACAACGTTACTGAAATTGATTAATTAAAAACAAGAAGTAGCAACAACATCCCTTTGAACTAGAAGAAGAGAAAAGTTAGCCTTATGGGTTCACTCAGGAAAATCTTCCTCCATTGTGGGTTCACTCGGGAAAATCTTCCTTCAAACTTGTCTTTATTATAAAAGTAAATTATTGTATCAAGTTACGAATTCTCTAAGACATGACCCCTATATATAAGGTCCAAAAACCCTAAAAGAATGATGAAAATTCGTGTTCAAGATTTACCATAAAACGAATTCTAGAAAAACAAGGAAACCAAAAGAATTTCTCATGTAAGATGGAATGCGCCTGCACAGGAGGGCTCTGCGGCCACACAGAATTCTCTGCTGGAAATTTCTTCATCGGTGCAGCCACACTGATCAGGCAGTGCGGCTCTGCTAGAAATACTACCTGCGTGCCTTGTTCTCTTTTTTCTTTTCTTTTTCGGTCTCTCAAGTTTTGTCGCCCGACCTCTTAGTCTCCGAGCTCCAAAATTCTTGCAAAGTGCACCCGAACTTGATTATTTTTAATTTTTTCCTTGATCCTATAACAAATAGACAAACTAAATGTAAATAAATATTTTAATATAACAAAACACTCGCTAAACCACTAATATGGAGAAATTAAAAAATCTAATAAAATACCTATCAGATGAGAACTCCAATGACTACTAATCTGAAATAGACAAAAGATGATCAAGCAAAGGAGATTGATCCTACTTTATATTGTAGAATGATTGGGAGTTTACTCTATCTGACAGCAAGTAGGCCAGACATATCTTTCAACGTAGGTGTGTGTGCAAGATATCAATCAAAGTCGATAGAGACACATGTGGTTGTGATCAAAAGGATAATCAGACATGTCAGTGGAACAACAGAATATGGCATATGGTTTTCTAGGGATACCAATGCTAATCTTGTCTACTATTCAAATGCAGATTGGGCTGAGAATGTTGATGACAAAAAGAATACTCCAGGAGAATGTTTCTATATAGCGAACAACCTGGTTGTCTGGATGAGCAAAAGCAGAATTCCATATCACTGTCTACAGTAGAAGAAGAATGCATAGCTACAGGAAGTTGTTATACAAAAATAATAAGGATGAAACAGATGTTGGAGGACTATGGAATTTTCCAAGATCAAGCCACTGTTTTCTTTGATAACATAAATGCTATAAACATTTCAAAAAATCTAATTCAACACTCTAGGACTAAACATATTGATATAAGACATCATTTCATAAGAGAATTGGTTGAACAAAAAGTAATTGCCTTGTAATATGTTTAGACCGAGTATCAACTTGCAGATCCATTTACTAAAGCATTATATGCATCTATGTTTGAAAATCTAAAAATACAAATCAGTATTTGCATACAAACTAAATAGGCGCAACATCATGAAAAATTGCACTGCATAAAAAATAAAAAAATGAAAAAAATGAAAAGAGAAAAATTCAGAAAAACAAAAAGTTTTTATTTTTGCATTTTTCATATTATTGTGTGATTTGTGTGTCATTCATGTAAATATTAATCAAATCATTGTATGTATATACAGGATATTATTGAGATACCTAGAGGAGGATGCATCTTGAAGAGATTAGTCAAATCTTGTTCTCCTTATTCCATAAAGATAAACTGCATAAAAGATGAATGAGATACGTCCTACCTACTTTGTACTTTAAGGGGTTATTGATTGACGATCATAATTTTGATGTAGACCTATGGTCAGTATCTATACTCTTCGCCACTACATACTACCAATAATGTCTAAGGGGCAGACTCAGTAAAGACAAAAGCTACCAGTCAACTATGCCTTTGAGTGCAGCTACCTTTACCCTCAGAAGACAATGCTCAAAATTATAGAAAAAGTCGAGCATGTCGAGGACTTAAAAGTTGTATTCATTATATAATAGTTGTTTAGATGATGATTGGTCATCTTGTGCATCACTCATAAGACTCAATAAGTCAGGTCCTTACAAGGTGAAAGTGGAGCCAGGATTAACTATAAAAAAATAAATTCAAAATAAATTCCATTCAAAAATAAATTCCTTCCATTGAGAACAGTTTAGATGATTGAATACTTTATGGTGTAAACTTTAACAGGTATCTTAGAAAGTATTCAGTACTGAAATTAAATTAAGGTTGGTTATATCATTTGCATGTGTTTTCCTGTGTGTATTTAGCCCAGATGCATCTCGTACTTTAGTTGATGAGTCAAGCAGGACACATTTGACTGAGCTTACAATTGTGGCAGTTACAGGTAAACTGCTCGTACAGTTTTCAAAATTTCTAACGGGTAAATTTTTTAAACCAACATCTGAGTCTTTTTTGTTTCCCTCTATTTATGTAAACGTTCCTCTTTTTCTTCAAAACCTAATTGCAATCTTTTCTCTCTCAAAGAAAAAGTGCTCCAATTCTCCAAATCTTTTCGAAGTCTTTCTTGTGTTTCTTTTGAAAATCAATCACAGAGAATGGCCAGAAAGAGCACTGCCGGAATTGGTACTAGAGGCAGGGGGATACGAGGACGTGGTGCTCATGGAAGTAGAACTACAAATAAAGAACGTTTAGATGAATTTTTTGCAAAAGATGAAGAGATTGAGAAATTTTTTGAAAAATAGAAGAAGAAAAGGAAGGACATCAAGAAGGGCAAGCAGAAAGTTGTGAAGCCACTTAGAAAAATTCCTGCAAGGCAGAGACCAACGGGAATGACTTACTCAAAATCAGAAGAAGGAACAGACTTACCAGACTAGGATGCATCTGGAGAAGAATCATCACCAGAACAATCAGATGAAGACAAGACATATCCTGATGATCCAAAAGACTTCAAGGTACTGAGATTAGAATAGCACGAGATTCTTTTGTTCCTTATAACTATCGCTTTCATGATCATAAAACTGCTAAACCTTTTAATAAGTTTGTGATATTTAGAAAATTTCAGTATGAAAAGCAGAAGGAAATTTTAGTATGAAAGATGGATTATGTTTTCTAATTTTGAGAATATAGTCTAGGCGATTTGATGAAATTTTTCAAAATTGAAAATTTATTTGACTGTCACGGCAAAGCTAAAGAAACAATGGTTAGAGAATTTTTGGCTAATATTCCAAAAAGTCTTGGTGATTCTAAGCATTCATTTACATCTAAGAGATGTGAGGGGGAGAATGGTGAGATTCACACCAGATAGTCTGAGAAAGCTGGATAGGCGCTAGACAGTTCAACATTTCTAAGAATACTGAGCAGAATATATCCAATAATGAAATAGCCTAGGAATTAATTGGATAAAATTGGCCAGCTAGGAGATTAGAATTTAGAGTAGCACAGATCTCACTGAAATATAAGTTGCTATATAAATTTGTGATGATTAATCTAGACCCACTGACTCACAAGACAAAAATGAACAGAATGATGGCACTTCTTCTATATCAGCTGGGTGCGAAGAAACCTTTTGATTGGGGATAACATGTGTTTGGTATGATCAAGACTTGTATTTCTGGCAGTGGACCTAGGCATTCAAAGACTTACAAACATTATTCCCTTGGATTATCTATCAATATTTAAAAGATCAGGGAGTTGAGGATAGGTTAGGTGATTTGTAGTCACAACCAATTACTATGTTGAGAAAGGATCACTGTGAAAAACTGTTCAAACCAATTGCACAATCCTTTATTTCTGTAGGTTCAACTGAGCAGGACACAAGAGAATTGAAGCAGCATGTATCCAGTTTGGAAGTTGAACTATCAAAATTCAGGAAACAATTCACTGACTTCCAGCATTTACATACTAATTTTATAAATGCTTTTAATCCTTTTGTGCAGTTTAATGGCTCACTGTCTACTTCTGAATGGACAAACTTTTACCTACAAAGATGAAAATATTGCATTTTTTCTGAAGGCATATCTCAAAACAATAGACCATCAAGCAAGAGCAAGTTAGAAGCATGATGCAGCAAATCCAGCATCAGCAGACCTCAAGCTAGATACATCCAATGTAACATCCTGAAAATTTCTACAAATTAAGGTAAGCAACGAAATTGTTGTTTTGAAAGAATTACTTGAATATCATTGAAAGATTGCTTGAAGATCAAAATATTGTTATTGAATTGACGCTAAAGAAAGATCTTGGTTGATAATTGACATAAACTAAAGTATAATGACTTAATTGACATGAATTGAAGAGTGTGAACTTGATTGAAAGATAATGCAAGGAGAAGGACTTCTTGGGCAATTTCCTGACAAGTGTGCGGCGCCACACTGCGCCACTTGTCAT
>CAVNYN010225585.1:0-11908 GCA_963692815.1 Nyctanthes arbor-tristis | reverse complement strand
ATCAAGTGATTACTATTTATCAAATGATCTTCTGGGTAAATGGCCAGATATAACAGACAAGATTTTAGATAATAAGGCAAATCATTCAAGCTAAGCAATAAGATCATTCTCAAACTTGCAAGTGCGTCATTGCTATCCAATTCTGCCCCAAGACTCTGATCAAGAGTCACCCAATCTTCATATCTGTTTCTCTTTGTGGCCAGAAACCCACCAACAGCATTGATAGCAAGCGGCAGACCTGCGCATCTCTTTAAGATTTTGTGAGAAATTTCCATCAGATTTGTAGGACATGAACTCGCTCGAAATACCTTTTGGCAAAGCAGTATCCAAGATTGTTCTGGTGTCAGGTGCTCTAACATATAGACAACGCCATCAGTTCCCATAATACAGTAATGAGCTACGTCAGTAAGACGTGTTGTCACGATGACACGACTACCATGAGAGTTGTTAGGCAATGCATATTTAATAGCGCTCCATGCTTGAATGCTCCATATATCATCAAACACAAGTACATACCTTCTATCCTTCAAAAATTGTTTTATCACTTCCTTTAGCTGATTGCTATTCATAGTGTCCATTCCTTGAGGAACTGCTTGCTTTGCTTCATCAAATAGTTGCCGAATTATGCCCTTCAGAAGCTCCTCAATCTTGAATAACTGAGATACAGTCATCCAGACGTGGCTTTGGAAATGCTTCTTCACTTGTGCATCATCATACACTTTCTTAGCAATGGTTGTTTTTCCCAAACCACCCATTCCAGCCACAGAAATTACACTCAATCTGCTACCACCCTCCACGAGCCATCCCATCAACTTGCTTTTGGGCCTCTGTATACCTACAAGATCAGCTTCTTCAACCAAAGCGGCATCACCCCTGGTGTCATTCGTAAGGTCAGTGTTAGTTCTGACATCTGAATTCAAGCCTTCGTCGGGAATGTTGAACTTGTATCGATACCTCTGACTTCCTTCTGCGATGCTGGCGACGCGAGATCTAATGTTTTTGATTTCAGAAACAATATCATAATTCAATTTTATGTTTCTGATCCAATCAAAACATTTACAAAGGACACCAATGGACCTGTTGTTCTGATGAGTCCTTGTAAAGCCAAGAACAAATTTATCAAGAACATCTTCAATGTCATATGCAACATCACGAACTTGGTTAACCCAAGTTCTCATCTCCACGTCAGTATCCTCCTTGGCATCAGCAACTCTCACGAACGCCGTCATTCTTTCCAATTCATCTTTGATGTACTCCACTTCAGTACTGACTCCTGCCTCCTCTCTCAGCTTTTCCCATAGTGTTGTTGTGAGCCTTTCTAGCACAAATGTAACTGCACCTTCTGCCATTTCACTCTGTTTAATCAAATTTACCCGGCTGCAAGTTATAGCAGCGGAATGATGGTCCTCAGAGTATTTATAAACTTCAGAAGAAGTGGCATAGATGCAATTACTCAATGATTCCCTGGCTATCAACATCTGTATCACATCAAGCAGAGTACATAATAAGATTAAAGATGCTTACAGCTTTAAAGAATTTGATATCCGAGAAAATTCATTTTTTTAATCAAAAGAAAATAGAGAAGAGCTGAATTCAAAAAGAAGATACGCTTAAACTTGACGCAAATCAAAAGGTGGAGATTCTAGATTAACGTTGAGACATTGAAAGCAACTCAATATTACTATTAAAAACAGCACCAATTCTGATATCTTGAGGCTCAGAATAGAATTACTAAAGAACAAATGGGCGGTCCATAAAGCAGCTAACGGAGGTGGGTAAAAAGAACAAATTCAAGTTGATATGTGAGTAAGAAAATTCATAGTTTTGTAAGTCTGTGGTATCCAATTCCACTTTAATCTTTACTAGTTTTATTTTTCATGACTTGTAAGGAATTGGGAACAAACAGTCCCTAGTGTTTTCTTTTCTTCCTTTTTCTTTCCTCTATTTTTTTTGGCTCTCTCTCTCTCTCTCTCTCTCTCTCTCTCTGTGGGGGCGGGGTTGGGGTATGGAGGTCCTCAGCCTATGATACACAAATCACTTTAATTATCCAATTTCCCTTAAATTTTTACTTATTACAATATCTAATGCAAATCTTGTACTTATACGCCACCCCCAAACAAAAAATAAGTAAATTCATAAATAAAATAAAAATTTTCACAGAATCACCCTTGAAAAACTTAAGAATATTGCATTGTAGACAATGCCATGATGTAGCTCATGGTAAAATCCGAATATTTTGGACAAGTCTCACCAAATTTGTAACTCAGTTACATGAGCATATTGTGGTGATTTTCCAAAAGAATGACAAATAGAACCACATTCAGTTATGTTCCCACAGAAGGAGTCCAAAATATGAGGGTACTAGTCCAAAATACTTTTCACTTTACTGGAATATTAGTCTGAACTTAGTGAGAGAGAGGGGAAAAGGTGGAGCATTTGCTATCCTTCTCAAAAAACCACCAGAATATACTAATTGTAAGTGGATTGCAAAGTTGGTTAGTTTAGTTAAGAGATCCATAGCCGATTTATAACAAATATTTAGAATTTGACTGTCCATCACACTTACCCTACGTTTGAGTTTATTAAGGATGATTGATGCAAGATATGCATTTAGTGTTCTAATATATACATGCTTAACGTAAGTTAGGTATGAAGTTGAAAATATAGTAAAGTTAGATTGAAAAGTTATAGGGATTGAAAAATTGAAGGTAAAACAGAAAAGGTGAAGAAGGGAGTTGACAATGATGATTAGTGGAACGATTTGGATTATGCTGCAACTTTTATCTCACGTATTCTTAATGGGATATACGAATTACTTCTATGATTTTGTGATGATGTTTCACAAGTATAAGCAGCAATCTACAATCAGCTAAACAAGTACCTCATTCAAGATGGCAGACTCCCGGATTTTGTAGCCGTGCAATAAATACCCTTTTACCTGCATAAATTCATACATTTAGATGCTTGAGCTTTGTTTCTGAAGAGAGGAAAATGAAAATGATAAACACAAATTAATGAACAACATAGCAACTCAATGAGTAACTAAGAACATGTCAAGAGTATCTTCTGTTTCTTATCAACATTTCTCCCGGCAATCACCATGCCCAGGAAGTAAAGACATAAACTCTCAACTGTTTGATGAGAAACTTTTCCTACCCTTGAAGCAGATAATATAATGGAATGATCATTCAAAAACCATACAGAAATATGTAATTTCGTTGCCACTGAATTTACCAGGTAATGAATAGTACAAGAACTAATAGACAGATGACAAGAAGGAATGTTCAAGCAGTATATCACCACACAATTCGCAAATCACATCAGCTGCTATTATGTTACATTGTAGTTAACAATAAGGCTAATATGGTTTTCTTTTCACTCAGAAATAATGCGTTCGATAGTTAAACAAGAGGTTCGATTTCAATACCTTTAATTAGCGGGGAAACCAGTCATTGGAGGCACCTCTAAGACTTGGGGAGCTGCCTCTTCTTTATTTTCTACAACACTTGATATAGAAAAAGGTCAGACGCGGAAGATATTTTTGCCGAAATAATGGTATCTGTCGAAATGCCAAGAAATATCGGGATTTTACCTGCACAGATTTGGCATTGGACACGGGACACCACAAGAAGAAACGGCCAAATTTCTTGCCCGGCCGCTTGTTTCAGAGTCACTGGATTTTCACTCCGTTTAGCAACAATTTAAAAATAGTGGGTTTATAAAATAAATTTAAAATTCAAAATTTCCGTAAAAGTTATTTTCATCAGGGCCGAGACTTTCTACTTAATGACCGTGTCACTGTAGCAAAATTATGATCATTGTTGGAAGTATGGCCAAATTTGATTAAAAATGATGTAAGACGGTGTAATGTCATAATATAGTCGTGGGTATGCTATATGACTATGATTTCTCATGCGACGTGTCTTCTTACATGTCAAATAGTCATATAATATTATACTGTACGGTGTTAAATCGAGACTAATATTTTGATGTTATTAATCAACTAACTCTTTTAGGTAGCTAACTACACTCGCACAATTCTCTTAAAAATGGTGTCATATAGTTGTGGGCACGCCACATGATTGTAATTTCTGATATGACGTGTCTCAATGCAAGTTACATAGTCATATGATATCATACTATATGATACTAGATTGAAACTAAAATTTTGATATCACTATTGAACCAACTCTTTTCGGTAGCTAACTACACTCGCACAATTTTTCAAAAAAAAATTTAGATAATTACATCTACAACATTCTATTTTTCACACACACGTACACATATATGATATATCAAATGCGATAGTGATGGTAATGTAAAAAATTTATGTACACAATTTGTGTACAAGAGATTTTCCAAAATACTAATGACAATTTTTTTTTTTTTGATAAATCATTCAAATGTAAACGAGTAACGTCTCATTTGTAAGTGTGAAAATAATGTGGTCTTACCCTTCTATAAATCATTGAAGTGTAATAATGTGCGATACAAATTACTTTTAATAGCTGGCAAGAAAGTATTGATAGTCTTACAAGCGAAATGAGCATGTTTTACCGTCCATAGCTTATCTATAATGTTGGTAAAATATGTGTGCAATCTTTTACCAATATTTTTTATTGTCTTTACTTAATTATTTTGTAGTTGATTTTTAATTGTCAAAAGATTATTAAAAATAAGATTTACCTCATTTCAAATTATATTCAGTTTTGATTATTATTTGAGATAAGTATTTTATCACAGATAGATATTTCATATTTAATTGCTCATTGAATGTAGACATATTGTTTGAATATAAAATATGGTTGATAATTCAAATTCGAATATTCCTGATAATTATCCTTAGACTTTTGGGAAGTTTATTTATTGTAGGAAAGTGGTCAAAGTACAAGGCTTTGGGGAGTGCTATTGGGTTTTCAGAACATCATGTCAGCGAGAAGAAATATTGAGTGAGGCTTACCTAAAAGACAAAAAGTTGAACATGACAGAATTGACTCAAGTTGAGCAGGACATAACATATTTCACATGCATGGATTTTTTCAAGAACAGTTTTGAGGTGAGAGTTTTTTAAGTGTGATTTTGAACAATCCCAAACTAGGTAATCAGCTTTTTGGTGCAGAGTTAAGAACAGAGGTTCTTAATCTAGAAAGTGATTGCGATCGAGTACAAGAAAGGAGTGATGATAAAGTCAAGACCGGAAGGTTTGATTTTACCCCATCAACAAGTTAGAAGAAAGAAATAGGGAAGTTTATTTGCTTTCTCTGATTGTTCCTTTCTGCTCTTACGGGTTCACAAAAACCGTTTTTTCTTGTACTTTGATTATCTTTATATGGATTGTTTTGTGCATTTTCCTTTACGGTTTTTACCACAATACATCTGGTGTTCTCACTTTAATTTCACAATTATATTCTGCATGTATGTTGTTTGGTGTGGTTGTATGAACTTAATTGAAATATTTATATTACTAGACATAACTAGGGTACTTAAAAAATTTCAGCTGGTTTCATAGCAAGCCACTTTATTCTAAGTAAGATCTTTTGACGTAGACATAGACTCTAGATTATGCTCATTTGGTAAACCTCCTATTCTTGATGGCACTGAATATGAAAGGTGGAAAATTTTGACGATTTCTTTCCTTATGTCAATTGATGTGTGTTTATTGTTTTCCATTAAAAAGGATTGGACTCCACCTAGTGATGGCAAAGATGGACAAGTGCATTCTGAACTTAAAATTGACTGGGATTTAGGTATATTGAATGTTTCTGGTATAAGTATAGATGAAATAAGCCCTTGTGATTGGAACAATAATTGCTTAAATGTAATACTTGATATTGTTAACACTGATCTTTTACGCTTGCTTTCTAATTGCAAGGTTGCTAAAGAGGCATGGGAGATCATAGAGGACATCTATGAAGGAATTAAAAAGGGTGACGACTCTAGCAAAAATGAATTAGACAAAAATGAGCAAGATGAAGAAATTTCTACATTGGAGGATACTGATTATAACAGTTCAGATGAGGAAGATACAATCAAGGATCAATTCAACAAAATTCAAGTGACTTCATCTAGAATAGAGTCTGATTCTGATAAAGATATGGCGGATAGAATTGCCGAATATCAGGTAAATACATTATCTTCTGACATGGCACAAAACACATGTGCAGGCTATGAATCTTCATGGACAAATTCTACTAAATCCGTTCAACATTTTGCCGGATCTCATGATTGCATATCCATGAGAAAGTTGTTGGAAGCAGAACAAGGGAAAAAAAAATCCAAATTAGAGGCCATCGTTTTAATGCTAAGGAGGGAGAAAGATTCAAGACTAGAAGCAAACTTGACCCTTCAAAAGGGGTTGGAAGAAAAAGAGGATCAACTAGCGAAACTTTCTTATGAACTAAATGAAACAAATGAAAGGGTCAAGGAGCTTACTATTGGAGTCACTCATCTTAATGAAGTTCTTAGCTATTGAAGAATTCCAAACATCAAATGTGGCTTGGGATACACTGGAAAAGGGAAGGAAAACATTTTGTCAAGGAAACTAATTCCAGTGTTTCTGCCTATTGCGAACACAATTGGCATACAGTATTGCACATTATCAGCAGATTCTATCCCGCTTAATAGTGTCTAAGTCTCCTATACAGCCTAGGATTGGATGTAATACGACAAGCGTGACTGGAACAAGATCCATTACTAGAACCTAGAAAAATTTCAGATTTCTAGTTAGTACAAGATTATACATATCATATAACAAGGTGCCACGTAAGTATTCTTCCCATATTCCTTTTCAATATAATAAACATTGTCATACTAGTTCTAAACTTTCTATTTGTTCCAAGATAACTAGTAGGCACCAGTGGAATCAAATTTCTTATCTTCCTAAATGTTCTAAACATATGCCCAATTTCTTTGTTGCTCATGAGAAAGGTAGACAAATTTAAAATAGAAGAAGTAAAGAAAAATTTAGGTGTGTTAGAAAATCTATGTTTGAGCTCATATGCTTTTATTGTGGTGTTACAAAGTCAAGATGTCATAGACTTTTAGATAGTAAACAAAAAAGCATGACATGTTAAATTTAAAAATGAGAGAAAACCCAAGAGCTTGTTGAATGTGACACAAATTTGGATTAAAAAGCAAGATTTGAAATTTTATGCCAATAAGATTATTCTTAATAATCTTGTTCACCCTATTGACCATTGTTATTCCCCAAATTCATAGTTTCTTTGCTCTTCAAAAATCTCTTCATTTTAGACGCTCTTCCGATCTGTTATTTGTGTGAATAATTTATTTTTTTAAAAAAATTCCTGTATTTGTGTTTTCCTATCTTCAAAATTATTTCATACATGTATTTGAACTTGCCATTTGGAAGGTTGGTAAATTTTCAAGAATTGTCTCTTGAAATCAAAAGGCTTGGGTCAAGACAGTTAAGGGAAGCGAAATGATAAACGTTCTGCATCTTAATGCAAGTCAAAACTTAGACGGGAAAAAAAACTCAAGAAACACATATATGCAGGATGACAAAATTTGCAAAATTTGATTCTGACCAGACAGGTAAGTATTGAGCTAGATAGAATTCTCTTGGTGTCTTCATAATGAACCAAGTTGTGAGGCAATTCAATTCACATATTCTTTTGTTTTGCTTTAAGGATCATCACATTTGAAAATTGCTTTGCCTTTTGATGACCCTGATTGACTGAGTATCAATATACCGATGTACTTACCAAGTCTTTGATACTACAAGATTTGAAAGTTTTTGAAAATTGCTAAACATTTGCGTGATGCATTCTTTTTATCAAACAAAAATTATATATTGGATTTTGTCTATCATTTTGTTTGAAATCAGCATATGTGCTTGTGTGTTGAATTTTTTTATAAACTTTTATTTTAACTTTTTTAACACAATACAAATTAGTAATATATTTATGGTTAGTAGACTAAATTTGGTTTTGCCAATCAAATTTTTGCTCATTTAATTAGGCTGGTAATATTTAAAGCGTTAATTACATTTTTGACAGCTAATTGGGAATAAGTCACGCATGTGTTTGTTATAAGGTATATCGGAAGCAATACTTGTTGTGTCGACCCATGGTCAGTATCTCAAATCTCTCTGCACTTTGTACACTTCTGATGCTAAGAGCATGGCCAACGAAATATATGACTGACAATTCAAACAGAAACATGATGCTCTTCCGATCTTATAGAGTTTGATTGAAAAATAGTCGATTCCATCTCCAAGAGACAAAGCCACTACTTTGAAAAAGTCGGCTTGCTGGGTGTTATGTGTATTTTTCTTATATAGAGATTTTAGAGATGATGACTGGTTTGCTGTGCACGCATGTTTTTATTCTTTGGTATGTCATAAAGCAAATATGCATGTTGGTAGCGGGTTTGTGGAACAAGGATTATGGTTCTAGTGGAGTTCTAACGTTTCGGCATATTGATACCCTAATGAGTGACCTTGGGTGTAATAAGTGTCGTTTCATTTCTAGAACGCGTAATTGCATTGCTCATTGTCTTGCCTCTATGGCTGTCTCGTTCATAGTGGTATGCCATTGGTTTGATTATGTCCCTCGTTGTGTTGCTCCATACGTTAGTAGCATTATAAATATATAAATTAATTTCTTTCAAAGAAAAAAAGTGTGAAAATAGTGTGTACTTTAAAGATCCTCTTTTTTTAAAAAAAATGATTTTTTACAACATTTAGTTGATATTGAATTCAAAAACTAAATATTGTAGACTAAAAGTATCTAGATAATCATAAATATTAGTCAAAAAGTAAAATAAAATTGATTTGTTAATAAGTATTTGATTCTCATTATCAATTCACATTATAATTTCACCAACCATTAATTTGACAACTGTTCATTTATAATTACAAATTTTAAACTTTCGTTAAATCTACACCACTCATTTCACCTCATTATAATTTCTTATTATAATTCAATGTAGATAATAAGAATCAAACAAAATTGTTTTGTCACTAATCTAGACACACTTTTCATGCTCATGGCAAAAGATTCCTTACCATTTTATGAATTTTCAAAATCGCCAAAACAAATGAAGTTGCATGGACCTTAATGGTAATCTTTAATAGAAAAGTACTTCCTCTGTCCCACAAAAATAAAATATTATTATTGTTATTATTATTATTATTATTATTATTATTATTATTATTATTATTTTCTTTGTCCCAGATTATAAATCATTTTTCTATATAATCAAGACAAGTTCTGTTACAGAATTAACGTGCTTATTACTTTTTCTCACTTATACTGCACAGAGAGGTCATTACTTGCTCATCAAATCAAGTGTTGCTATGTAAAAACGTGGGGTCTATATACATAACGCACATTGGCTCCATAAAAACTGGGCGTCACAACATAACAAATTACCCAATGAATTGAACTAGCATAATGAACTCATCTATGTGGGAATAAATCTTGTGCATATCTTCCCCCTCCCTATTATAGAGCCACACATCCTATATGACGCCCCCAATCATCTAGGGCACTTACAACTTGAGGGGATTAAAATGTGATTGCAAGAAAATGAAAAATAACACATGAATAGTAGCCCCATTATCACAATAAACTTGAGGGATGCTTCAATTTTTTTATAGTAATCAGCACCAACCATGTCTGGGCTCAATATCACAATAAATTCTTGAGCACGTCAAAAAATTTAAGAAGGGAAATGTTCGTAATGTGCTCGATTCCAGATGGAACACTTTCAAGAAATGTACATCGCTGTATAATTATATTATCTAGATTCCGCAACATTGTCTTTGAAACTTACCAACTTTCTTCACTAACATATCCCTCAAGAAGACTGAGATCAGATGGAATAAGTTGGGCATCTTGGAGATATTTGAGTGGATCATCTCTTAGCTGACTCCACCCGAAATTGATGCTAACCAAGTTGTTGAGAGATCTTTCACTAAGCTCTCACTTTCAATTTGAGAATGCATAAACTTCAAAGTTTGTTCATCTTCACTAGCTCTGTTAATACGCCAGGAGCAGTTTCCTCAATGAAAGAGAGGCCATGTAAAGATGTTAGGGATCCCATTCCCATTGTACAGAGTCGAATGGACAACATGAATATTTACTATTGCGATTCACTATGAGATGCCTCAGAGTTTGAAGCTTTAAGATCCCTACTGGCAGCTCAGTGAATGGACAACATGAATATTTATGATTGCTATGTCCCATTTATTTGGTTCTCTTTTACAATTATACTCCCATTTATCCGTTTCAATAGAAAATTCCATGAGTAGAGTATGATATATTGATATTAGGAATTTCTATTGTGGGAGGGGGTGAGTTTAAGTTAATATGACATGAAAGAACTTGTACTATAAGATCTTGAAAACTTTTGTGTTCGTGTACGTATAGACTATATAGTATAGTAAATTAAATCAAATTTAACAAATTACTAATGAAAGTGAACTTTTATAAGCCAACTCAACTATGTAGGAATATATCTCATGAATTTTTTGTTTCATAAAAATAGATGCGAAAATAAAAGATAAATGGAGAATCCAATTCGTCCTCGAGTTTATGGTCACTTCAACTTTATAAAATGGAGAATCAGCCCAAAATTTAAATTCTCGTTATAATAATCCCATCCTGAGAGTATTAAAGCTTAATTTTGATGGTAGTGCCCAATAAGCACCAAAATGACTCACATTATGCCCCCAAATAGCTTTTAATTATTCTATTTTGAAATCCATCCAATAAGAACTTCTCTTATAGGAATCTTTAAATATCAGGCATCCGTGTTATTTTATTGTAATGTTGTTCTATCTTACCCTTGTAGTTTTTGGCACGAATCTAAGAAAAGCACTTTTATTAACTGGTTTTGTGTACATTCCATCATGTAAACACGATCCAAATTATTCCTAAAGATTATGCGGGAAATTTTTTTAAAGCTCTACCAGTGCAACGCACGGGTGAAAAATCTAGTGGAAACAGAATTAGAGTAAACGACTATAGAAATTTTGATTTCATATGGATCCCATTCATACATACAACGTAGTTGATTTAATCAACTTTTATTTTAAAATAGAAAACACACAAAAATAATTCTATTTGGATAAAAAATAAACAAAAAGTGACAAACTATAATACAATACACAGGGCGTCAACTCAAAATACAATACACAAGGGACCAAACTGATCAAAAACCTCCAGATCAAAATAAGAGAAACAAGAGAGCAGGAAACCCACTAACCAGAAACGAATGGCATGAATTTACAGTGAATTGCGTTGATGATAGGACTTGAAGCTAGTTTTGGGGCTTTCATTTCCGGTCTCCAATGGATGAGCTTCCCGGGCACCATCTCTCCAATAAGTGTAGTATACTTCACGAATATGTGCTACTTTTTGGTAATCACCACCCACCATGTCTGGACTCAAATTTGTAATAAATTCTTCAGGCATGTCGAAAAATTCAAGAAGTGTGACGCTGCTAAGGTGCTCGATTCCAGATGGAACAGATTCAAGACAATTACATCGCTGTATAATTAGCTTATCCAGATTTGGCAGGGCTCCCCCCTCAATTATCACCCGCTTTAGATGTACCAACTTGTCAATGTTTAAGTAGTTAAGTCTTTGAAACTTACCCGCTCTGAAACGCATTTCTTCACCAACATATCCCTCAAGAATATCAATTTGGACTAAGTTTGGCAGATCTTCGAGATACTCCAGTGGATCATCTGCTAACCTATTCCACCTGAAATTAATTTTTATCAAATTGTGGAGAGACTTTATCCAATGGGGAAGATTTAGTAGACGGCCTGTCATACAGAGCCGACGAAGTGATGCCAGAGGAGTAGATATGTGATCCAAGTCTAGGATCTCATCTTCTGCTGTTGAAGATACTAACAATACTTGAAGATGTTGGAGCTTTT
>CAVNYN010225582.1:0-17495 GCA_963692815.1 Nyctanthes arbor-tristis | reverse complement strand
ACGAGATGGCAGTTTAGATCTCAGGTGACTGGAGTTCAGACGGTGTGCTCTTCCGATCTCTTGGAAATTCTCCTCACTAATCAAAGTGCCAAGTGGTCTCCAATTTAATTAATGTGAGGAATTTTCTAAGTGTACAAGTGTCACAAGATTTTTTTCACTTATTACTTAATGAATCCCTGTACTTAATGTATTCTATAATTAGGTCCATGTGTTCTCGACTATACTAATTAAATACCGTATTCTAGCTTCAACCATTTTTTTGCACTCAATTCGCTACTTGATTGAACATAATCATTCTTTTGGTCACTACATCTAACCGATAGAGGTAGTCGATAGAAATACAAACAATCATCTTATTCTTATGAAAGCAAATTAAAGTATCCTTAAATTCTTATAGAACATCACAATTAACTATCCGAGGACAAAATTCACTAACTGATTGTTTGTAGTTGAGCATTATTATTCAATAAATGATTCTATTATTATCCAAAAAATGCCACTATAAAATTTTGAAATTTCACAGAGTATTACAGTAGTCCCCTATATAGGGATTTGTATTATTGATTTTTTATAGTCCCCTGTATAAGAGTTAGTATTCTTGATTTCTATGTGCTGCGTTTCAGGAGGATATATCTATATGCGCTTGTACTACCATAATGTGAATTGTAATTGTACTTTAAAAAAATCAAAAGTTGTCATATGTCTAATTGTATTGCTGTCAACATACCCATGTGGCAATGTCATATGGTTAAAGGTAGAAAATCATGACAATCAATGTATTTAATTTCTGGGCCAAACACAAGTTTTCCGAGTCCCATTATGGCGCCAGTGCATCGATGCACGCCACATGACTGTATAGTGCCATATATATGGCACTAGATCAATACTTCAAGTTTTCTCCCTAAATTTTCCTATACACATTACTTTATAATATGTTTTCCTCGCGTTTTTTCACTTTGTCTTTTTTCCTTTGAATAATGTTATGTAGTACCAGTAGTGCTTAGTACTAGTGTAGACGGCAACGAATGTAACATTAAATGATAAGTAACATTAAATAAATAAATGACCCACTTGATTCAACTTATCATTTAATTTCACCTCGATACGTTGCCAAGTACTAATAATGCTAAATAACATTAATCTTCTTTATTTTAACTTTTTTCATCCTACATTATAATTGGTCTTAGTATTAAAGTTTGTTCATACTGATAAATTAAATAGAAAATGTTTTTTTGCATAGCCATCAAAAGACTCATTTACTATTTGGAAAAAAAATTTCAAGCACTTACACAGCCCCTATTTTTGGGGACATTTGAACCCATGTGCGAGTTACTGATTGATCTAGAGTATTGTATTACGGTACTCTAAGAATACCATATGTTTTCTCTAGAAAATCTTTTAGATACATAATAGATAATAACAAATAGAAAATACTAAAGTTGTTTCCATATTTGAAATTGTTGGATTTCTGTTCAATCAAAACCAGATTACATAATACATATTACAAAATCAAACTCAAACTCAAATATGTATTCATCAAGTTTAAACATATTACATAATACATTAACACCCTACCCAATCCATAATTCAAGATCAAATTCAAATATGTGTTCATCAAGTTTACAAAGATTACAAATTTTGCCTAATTTTAATCCTTGAAAGGCTTTGTTAATCTCTGAAACTTGTTGCCGGTGGAACTAGTAAAACAATCTACAAGACGAGAGGGTGACAGTAGATAGTTTATTTAGGATAGCCATTTTGAACCGTGTTCATTTCTTAAATGCTAGATGAATTTGTTCTATATTTTATTGCAACAGGCTGCTTTTGTTAGATGGCTGCTAAGTGAGACATCATGCTCCATTTTTTGAGCTGAACAATTTCCTTAGAAAAATTTTACTTTATTGTTATATATTTTTGTTCTTTTCTTTTGTGATTCTTTCTTTTCTTAAATGGTTATATTTCATAAAAGGTCCCCAACCTTTGTAAAATGTATCATTTTCGTCTCTATTTTTTTCAACCTATAGAGCCCCCAACCTTTTGAAAACTAACACAAAAGGTTAATCTTATCATTTTCCATCAAATTTCACTAGTAAGAACATAAAAAATGACATTTTTACCATTAACTTTAGATTAGGAAAATAAAAGAGAAAAAAAAAGTTAAAAAAAAGAAGGAAAAGACTACTTAAATAATAAGAAAAATAAAATAGAAAAAAAGTTAAAAAAAAGAAGCAAAAGACTACTTAAATAATAAGAAATTTTTTTTTTTATCTCCTTCATACACTGACCAAGCCATTTCCACCGCTAACACTTTTGTTACTTTAATTTTCCATTTCTATGGTATAGAGACTTTTGTTCGTAATTTACTCCTAAAAATTGAAGTAACGAAAGTACTAGTGGTTGTAACCCGTGAGTGAAAGAGATACAAATTTATTTCTTATTATTTTAGGAGCCTTTTGTTCCCCCCTCCCGCCGTCGCCTTAACTCTCTGTTTTATTTTCCTAATCTAAAGTCAAGGTAAAAATGTCATTTTTGTGAACTTAACAGTTAAATTGGATGGAAAATGTTCAAATAGACCTTTTGTGTCAGTTTTCAAAAGGTTGGGGACTCCACGGGTTAAAAAAAGAATAGGGATGAAATTGATGCACTTTACAAAGGTGAAGGAGCTTTTGTGAGATTTTTCCCTTCTTAAATTTATTCAATCTAACGTGTCATCTGGGCCCAACCTTTTTAGAAATGAGAAAATGTACGGTTAGAACATGATAAAAAATTGTGATGGTCTGGTAGCTCTTTGAAATGGTAGAGTCAGTATTCCATTTGAACATTGCAACTGTACACGCTTAGCACACGGTTTCCGTGGACCCCGTCTCCTCCCAACTTTTACCTTTCCTCCTCCTCCCATGGCAACACTTCGTGCTTGCCTTAAGCCTCCCTGAGAAAATGTAAATCAAAGCCAGACTACTTTTTCCCATACAGTGAAAATTCCCAGAAATCACCCAGACGTTCGACACCTCCTGTATGCGGTGATGCACGAGATCGGACACGACTTGTCCTAGCATTTTTCTGCCCATTGTTATCCACCAGATCATCATAGACCCGGAAAAGGCAATGAAATTGTGCAATCATTTCTACATCATTACATGCTTTTGTATACGTGTAAGGTAACATAGTAGTTATCGGATTCTTGTTATTATTATAAACAGGATAACAGATGTAAGTTTTTTTGTCCCCAGAGCTGGAACGATTTCTTTTGCTACTATCCTAAATCCGGGTTTTCCTGGTTATTTTTTATTTTAAATTTTGGTACTGTGAACAGGTAAAGACTTGCTTGTTGAGGCAGCAGCAATAGTGTTCTTCTTTGCCTTTTGAGGCGCTTCTGAAATGTCTCAGAAGCGGCAGCAGGAGGGCACTTCTGCTGATGATAGCCGTCCTCGGAAAAGCCCTTCTTTCAAAAGGTGGAATAAATTTTATTTACCTTGCTTCGATTACTCTTATTATTTTTCCTGGATGTAGTTATTTTTTTTATTAAGCTGCTGTATGCAGGCCTGAATAGTCTTGTTGAATTGTTGAACTTAAGAGATAATGTGTCTGCGTGTGTCTCTTCTTCCTAAAAAGGCACTTTCCCAATAAAGTTTTTTGTTAAGTGATATGTGGGAAGTGATTTCTTTTGGAGAATGTATGGTTAGGGGGCAGGGCAAAATTATCTGGCCACATGCAAGTTACTTCAGTTAAATGATTGTTGATTTTGACTTAGCTTTTTAATTGGATTTTAAGCTCCATCAAACAAGCTTTGATTTAATTGGAAGTCAATGAGGGACTATTGTGGAACTTACGATGGAACAATGGGAATTTTAAGCTAGCTGGATGAATTGGATGTTCATTTGATCACACTGGTTTAGAAAATTTTCTAAAAGTTATGTTGTGTGGATCCAGGAAATATTCTCGGAATTGTTTCCTAATCAATAGTTTGTTTGTGAATGAGGATTTCAGGGCCAGATGTTTGATTTTGTTGATTATTTATAATTTATGTGATACCAGCAAGGTGTATGTTGCAGAGATGAAAAATGCTGAGAATCAGAAATTTATCTGTTAATAAGTTGTTAAGATGTCATCTGTTTATAATAGGAAAAGATTATAGAAGGAAAATAATAAAATTTGCTCAACTAGATTTCAAGCGGACTGGCAGTGCTTCCTGTGGAGGTAACTTTATCCTAGCTGACATAATAGTTCGAAGTCTGTCTCCTGAAATTAAGCCCTGAATGGTGATGAGTACTGGAGAAGTGTAAAATTGTCAATGTCTACCTTGTGAATAGTTTCTCTAGTTTTTAGAAGTAGAGAATTTTAGTAAGTGTAGTTTTACCAGGATGTTTCAGGGTGCAATAATACTGATTCTCTTTTTCTTTTTCTTTTTCTATATCATTGCATGGTTTTTTCCATAGCGTGGTATTGGAGGTAATGAACTTGCAGAGATTGCAACGTCTTATGGAACCAGTTCTGGAGCCCTCAATTCGTAGAATTGTAAGTACTGGTTTGATGTTATTTATATGCTTTCTTCATTTGACGCCATGTTCAGAGATTGTTTTCTTAACACCTCCACTTTTTAATGGAGAGTAAATATATACTAAAACAATGTTGGAGAATTAAAGCTTCAGTTAAGAACGGCTTTCTTGCAAGGAATCTGGAACATGGCTCTCTCAAACCGTTCATAGAGTGGGTTCACCACTTCGAGGTCCCAATTAAGGCTTTGTTGTCTCTAGTCATTTCTCTCCTAGTTTAGCAGCCATGAACATGAAATTGTCACTGGGCTCACGGGAGTCAGCACCTAATTCTGTAATATGTAAACAAACATAAACATTTGCTCCTCTGTGTATGCGTTTAACTATTAGATTTTGTTCGTAAAAGTTCTCTGTTGATGATAAACGTTAACAGGAAGGCAATATGCACTATGTTTTTTAGACCTTTCATAAAGTTGTTAAAACAATTTGTCAAATGTGAACTTATGTGAACATGTATGTTCACTTAAAATTTCCTATAACTTTCTTGTTGTTAGGTGGGCTTTGAGCATCTATTAGAAGAGCTACTCTGTTCAGATGTTCTGTCTGGACTGATATATGGATGACTACCTTTAGAGGACTAAGCACATGGTTGTTTGGTAATTTTGTGTTTCCTTAAATTCACTACTTAGTAATAGGTTTCAAATGACTTACAGGTGAAAGAGGAAGTCGACTCAGCATTAAAGAAGTACTTGGTCAGCATTAAACGGTATAGCATCAGAGTTTTGCGGTGAAAATAATAAGATTAAAATTAGAGTAGACTGTTGTTTTGCCTTTTGGCCAATCCATGACTGACATACTCTAGTACTTCTTCAGGAATTGTGGGAAAGATTTACAGCCTTCTGAATCAAGGAGTTTGCAGTTGTGTTTCTTAAATGCTATATCACTTCCAGTATTTACCGGAAGCCGTATTGAAGGAGAAGGATGTAGCAATCTAAAAATCGCTTTAGTTGATGGTTTTACAGGGAAAGTTGTTTCTAACGGTCCAGAATGCTCTGCAAAGGTAGAAATCGTAGTCCTTGAGGGAGATTTTGATGGAGATGAAGGTTATAATTGGAAATTTGAAGAATTTAAGAATAGCATAGTAAGAGAGCGGGCAGGCAGGAAACCCCTTTTAAGTGGGGATACAATTTTGACTCTTCGAGATGGTGAGGGTTCAATGGGTGATATCTTGTTTACAGATAATTCAAGCTGGACAAGAAGTCGTAAATTCAGGCTGGGGGCCAGAGTTACCGACAAATTTGAAGGAATCAGAATAAGAGAAGCAAAATCAGAGTCCTTCATCGTGAAGGATCACCGTGGAGAATGTGAGTTCTGTTATTTTTCCCATATTTAATTTGCTCCTAGAAATGTTGAATAATTGACGTGCAACAATGTTAGAATTTGCGAAAGTACTTCCTATCAAGTAGTATGTGCTCCTGCCATTGTTGATTGGGGAATGGCTGATTCCATAGTTCACAATCACCATTGAAATTTACATTGTTCGGGAGATATTTTTGTTGGAGAAAAATGATCTTTTTGAAGAATACATCGTTGAAAGATAGGAAACAGTATTTGGATTATGTGAAAAATTAAAAAACAACACTTTTTGGGAGAACTTAATCAGAAATGAGCTTGAAAGAGTCATTACCAAACAAGAAGTTAGTGCAAACTTGAGCCCCTAGACGAGCATTTTCATATATTGCAATTTACTGTAAGACCTAATAATTAGTTAAACTCGAGGTCCCACATAAGCATCATCATCTGGAAATTTAGATTGTTGTTGTGATATAGAAAAAGGCCCCACCTGTGATTTCTGGCAACTCCGCAATGATTATAGGCCCTGTTGGCAAAGCCACTTTGTTTTTAAATAGAATTTGGTCAAATCAATCACATTCATGGTGATCCACATGTGAACAATAAATCCTCACAACTCTTTTCACCAAACTCACTCTGTTTTGAAATAGAATTCTGTCAAGCTAATCACATATGCATATCTTTAGTTCCTAATGAACATGATTTCATTTTATATTTTACGAATATCAGTTCTTTCTGTTATTTTCTTCTTTGTTTTCTTCTATTAGCCCTGCATGGACTTTAACGCACAAAAGTTCACCTTCCTCTCATGTTAATTAGAACTTCTCCTTCCTTTGTCATTTCTTTTGAGTTTAATCTGAAGGTGGGTTCACAAGAAGGGATGTCAAATTACTTTTAACTAGTTTACAACTGATGTAGAAGCATGTTTTGTTCTTCTTGAAATGAGGACAAAGTCGAACCAACTTTAAAAGTTTGTATAGAATGATTTACCATAATAAGTTTTATTTGAAATTGTACAATAGCTTTTCTTATAAGCTAAAGTATTTCCCAATCCTAGTGAATGAAGTAGTTAAGCTCCTAAGAGGCAAATTCCTATCCTAACAGGAAAAGAAATCCTATTCTAAAATAAGAAAAACTATGCCCATTTTAGCAAACCATTTCTACTTTGAAATTGAAATTCCTATTACAAATATATACACCCTGATTAAGATAAAACTGTTCTACACCAACAAGGATGTGTTTTGCATCACCTAACATTTGTAAAGTTAATGTTGTTAATCACGTTCTCTTCCTCTGTTCTGTAATACCTTTTCTTAAATAGTCTCTTGTACTGTTGTATCCATATTTACAACTTGTCAGTGGGTTACATGGTGTTTCGTGTCTTGATAATTTTTGCCAATCAGATGTCACTTATTGACTGAGAGTTCAAATCAGATGTACTGTACTATGAAAGAGTAAGCTGTTGGGAATAACAGCTAGTTCATTGTGAACATCTGATCCTTGTTCTGTGTTACTGGCTCTTATGGTAAAACTATATAAATATCAGTGAGACCTACTAAACTGGCAAAGCTACGCTTGAGAACCAAAATATAGAAAAAACTTCTGCCTTTGGTAACCAATATTCATATTTTTGAGTAATGTTTTTCAAGCCTGCTGGTTATTGACGAATAAATGGAGTTAATAGTTTATTTGCTACTTGGAATTCTTGTCTAATATATGTTAAAAGGAAAACTGACAGCCAATGTCAGCTCTTTATTCAGCTCTCCCTCTTATAACTTCGTCCAAGTTTAGGTTCTGATATACATGGAAACTGATGTCAATATTCATTGGAACTCATGAAACGTAATATATATGTATGCATAGATTGTAATACTTATTATTTCCGCTTAAACAGTAAAATTGGGGTTATAGGATCTTTTGTTTGTTGACCTGACAATGCTGATTTAGTCTTTCTTCCCTTGTAAGTGTACAAGAAGCACCACCCTCCGTCTCTTTCTGATGAAGTCTGGAGGCTGGAAAAAATTGGCAGAGATGGAGCTTTTCACAAACGATTGAGAAAGGAAAGAGTAAACACTGTTCGAGACTTCTTGTTTTTATTTGCCCTAGACCCATCAAGACTTCGGAACGTAAGTGTGTTTATTTTATCTTTTATTTGTGAGGAATCATTGCTATATTGTAAATTTAGCTGTGTTTTTCTCAAAATCAGTTTTTACCTGTACTTATTTTCAACCACTCATACTTTATTTTAAAAAAAAAAAATCATTTTTTGCATTTCTCCATTATTTTTCCTTACTTCAAACTACGTTTTCTCCAAAAACACCACTTCTCAGAAAGGAATTTCATACCCTCCCTTAGATTGGTGTTTGGTTACGCATGTGGAAATCTCAGTGGTTTGAGCATGCTCCATCTCCCTTGGGAATTTAGCTCCTCCTGTGTACTTGGAAACATTGGGATATAAATATGGCGCTTGCTTCTTGTATAAAAATCTTATCAATAAGAGGATATGTCGATTGTCAGATCATACCTGAAATGGTGGCCCTTTTTTTCTTTAGATGGAAACTGAGATGCAAAACCGATGGTTTATTCTATAAGTGTCCCAGATACCTAGTCCCCTGTTGAGTATGTCAGCATGTTCAATTCCTTGTTATCCACATCTCCGGTATTCCTCACAAAGTATCCTGTTCTTCCAGAAGGATTGGAGAGATTGCATTAAAATTGAATTAAGTTCAGCCTCAATAATTTTGTATTCTCATTTATCTCTGAGTGAGATTCATCAGTCATAGGCATGTAAAATGTATGTTACTATTGTGTTGGTGGTGCCATTAGACCAACACCCTACTCGTTCACCCGCCTGAGGGAGGTATGGAGGGAGGGAGGGAGCTATTGCATATCTTGTATTAAATAATGTTAGCATTTCACATGTAGAAAATCCTGCAGATTCTTGGGAGTGGCATGTCTACTAAAATGTGGGAAGTTACGGTGGAACATGCACAGACCTGTGTTCTTGATAAGGAATTGTATTTATACAATGCTTCCGGGTCTCAACAGAAGAATGGTGTTGTCTTCAACATAGTGGGACAAGTGCTGGGCCAATTCTCAGGCTGCCAATACATTCCTGCTGATAAGCTGTCGGAAACCGAAAAGGTATGCTTCTCTTATTTGTTCAACCTTTCACCATTCTTTTCCTCTTCTCCTGAGTTTGCCTTCTCCAGGACTGGGGCATTATATTATTGTCTTCTCTCTTTGAAGCAACAAGAATTCACCGAGAGAATTTCATTTTCTTATCATTTATATTTCAGGCTGATGCACGTAACCTGGTTATTTCTGCGTATGGAAATTGGGAGAAAGTCATCACTTTTGATGATGAGGCCTCTCTCATGGATGCCGTAACGTGTTCATCCACTTTTCTGTCTTCTTCAAACCTTCTGCCGGGAGGAAGTTTCGATGGCCATAAAGTTTTGAGTTCTTGCAGAATTGATAGACGTGATCATTCACTACAGAACCCCTCTTCACCAGATATCACACAATCAGTATATTCCATAGGAGGTTTGAGTAGCTTGGAAGATTACTTTCATGGTTTTGACCAACCTTCGGGCCTTTCTGGTGAAGATGCGAACCCCTTAACCTGCAATGCAAATTCCATGCCTCAACCGTTCCCTGCAAATGAGCATTTGCTGCATCTCAACGCGAGCTGTTCACTTCAGAGTTCAAGAACAGAATCATCGCACGATATACAGAGTGCTGCAAGTTATTTCGCACCTCACCCAGCAATTCCTATTGACAAAGCTCAGAGGAGATGGACTCTGGTATCCAGCGTATTGAAATGGTTCATAATCTTCAGAAAAAAAAGTGGTGTTAAAAATATATCGTGATGATGTTCAAATGCTACCCGTTGAAACACTGCCCGCCTCGATGTCATATTATATTCTGGAGAGGTCGGCCGATGTCATTATATTCTGGAGAGATCGGTAGATAGATACGCCCATGGAGGTATGGTTTGAAGCATTCTATTTTAGTTCCATAAAATTGTCCAGTGTTCAGGTAGTACAAGAAAACTGTACATTTGCTAGAAACGAAAGTGTCGACCGCTCCCATTGGAGGCTGGGGTAGCGGGTTGGAGTTCCTGTGGAATGGAAGGGATAAAGGAGGGTGGATAGTGTGTTTTTCTGCTTCTATGTTTGCCACTCTCCTTTAATTGTTGAATAATACTAAGTAGCACCATGTATCTACTTACGTGGCATCATACATACATTGTATTAAATGATAAGCTGGGTTTAAGATATGCACATGCGGTACTTGATTTAATTTATCATTTTATATCACAGAAGGGTGTCGAATGGTGTTATGTAGCATTACTCTTAATTGTTTGTTTCTCTACCTAGGCAAACTTTTAATTTTCAGTTCATGAAAGTATATACATTAGCTCATGTTCGGAATATTTGTTCAACCCCCCACCCCAAAAAAAAAAAAAAAAAGAAAATTTTAAAAACCGTATTTTTCAGCACTCAAAAGTCTGTCTCGAGAAATCAAATTATTTTCTCCAAAGAATCTCTGAGTCCGGCAAAAGAAAGACGACCTCACCCTTTAGGGAGAGGTCACCTCCACATGGCCCCGGGCCATGTGGGGGTGAGCCTCTCAACAAAGTCTTAGCTGAAAAGGTAGCTAAAAGGACTTTTCAACGATTTACATTTAACTTTCGACAAGTTTCATATCAAAGGTTAGAAATTTCATTGTCAAAGATAAAATCTCAAGGATTTGATTGCACTTTCTGAAATGGTCAAGGATCTAAGGTGCAATTTTTCTTTAATTTGCTGGTCGGTGCAGCAAATGCTGAAGCCAAAACTGAGTCCATTTGGTGGCGCTCAAATTTGAGACAGTGACTTTCAATTTTATTTTACAATAATAATAATAATAATGAAGAAGAAAATAAAAATAAAAAATTGAACAATCAAACAGTGCACCACACATTATTTGTGGGATCGAGTCACTCAAAACAAGATATAGCTTAGGTCTTAATGCTTTAAAAAAAAAAAAAGAAAAGAAAAAAGAACCATAAGATTTAACAAGTATAAATTATGAAAAAATAATAACGTGAAATTTAAATTAAAATTTTTTTCATGTCATAATGAATGCAATGAAAATAAAATATATATAAATAAGCGTAAAGTATGATTAAATTAGAAAGTTAAATGAGATTCCGACGATGACTTCAGCATTTATTTTATATATAAAATAAAATGGTAAATGTGGATCAACCGCCCATGTCCCCACCCAGCCCCCTTTATTGATTTTGCCTAAAATGATCTATTAAGTCGAAATAATCCGAAAAGAACGAGCTCATAATGGGATTAGGCTGACGAAAAAAATGATACTTTTCAACTTGATAATAATAATAATTGTTGACAACAAATTAAATTGAAATTAACTTGAAATCAACAATCCGTTTACCACAAATCAAATTGTTTGCTCCCCTAAAATTTACAATTTAAGGGATATAACTCAGCCTGCTAAAAAATGAGATTAGGAAAAGAAGACGCCAACTCCCTCCACTCTCTTGGAGGGGCTTTTATAGGCAAGTCTAAATAGAGCACTTCAGGGTATGTTCTCCATGTGTCTATCTTAGGTGGCTTGCAATGTCTACGTGGCGTCGCGATAGCGCATGTCGCTCCACATGTACGACTCGGATCACACATCACCACTTACGTTGTCTAGTTCGTTTTTTGTTCAGTTCGGTCATCTGACTCCCAAGTTGGGTAACTCGCCAACAACAACAATAATAATAATTAATTATAATTAATTAATTATCTTATAATTCACTACTGAATGATATATGCATATCACACAATAGCATTACATAGAGACTTCAAAACGCTTCTATGAGAATTGGTCAGTTCTTTATATGTGGTTCTTCTAACTTTTATATTATTTTTGTAACATTAAAATTTTAAAATAATATTAAAAAAAAGGAAAGGAAAGGAAAAGAAAAGAAAAAAAGAAAGATTTCTCCAATTGATTATAAAATAATATAAACTCAACTTAAAAACAGCTAGTTTGCTGTAAAAAAAAAAAGGAAAGGAAAAGAAAAAAAGAAAGAAAGATTTCTCCAATTGATTTTAAAATAATATAAACTCAACTTAAAAACAGCTAGTTTGCTATTAAAAAAAAAAAGGAAAGGAAAGGAAAAGAAAAAAAGAAAGATTTCTCCAATAGATTTTCCCCCCCATAGTTGTGAGTGGATTTTTAGTATATCAAAAATACTGAGTTAAATGCTCTAACTCAACATAGAATCATCATGGAAATACGTAGACGCAGGAGTAATAATAATCTAATATAGCTATTACTAAACCCGAACATGTAACCCCATCTGAGAGTAGTCTTGAAATGAATGATGAACGATGTCAATCAAAATACCAAGAAGGTGCTGAAATTTTCAGCTCAACCGGTCCTAGAATTGGGGTCCCCTCTTCAAGTCTGCCAATTCTATTGAGTATTGACAACATTTCCACGACCACGCGGTTTTAACTTTTTAACATGGCATTAATTAATAGATAAACGTACCTGTACCCATGTTGGATTTCTTGGTCAAGAATGACTCCAAGACTTTTTCCCAAATGATCATCTCACCCAGCAATTATTGTTCTTTATCTAATGTTCTTAGTTCAAGTGACTTAGCACTCTTTCTTGATTTGTTTGTGATTTTCGGGCTGTCCTAATTTCTTCTCATCTTTTCTAGTATCCCCCATTGGGAAAAATGACCTATGATGAGGTAAACATGATCAAGTTGAAGACTGCCCTGCATAAAATTGTGAGCATATACTCATTTATATATCCTGTGCTGGTTAAGGATTCTTGGTCTTGTACATTTAGCAGCACAGATACTTCGACTCGTCTCAAGGCATCTCTTTGCAGGTGGAAACAAAAATGATAAGTGCAATGAAGATGGTCATGACTGATATTGACAGGTAACAAAGGATTTGCTTCGATTTAGCATTTGTTTTAACTCAAGTGTCTGAACGTAAATTGGGATTTTGTTGAGTGATTGTCTGGAAATGCCCGGATTGAAGAGAAGCATCTAACATTACTCAATGAACTAGATTTTTTTTTTTTTTTTTTTAAAGCTTGTTCGAGAGTCTGTTTCGGCAGAGCTCTGATCCGGGGAGAGAAATGGAGCTACAATTCAAGAACAAAATGTCTCCAACAATCTTGACTGGGGAGGAAATAAGAGGAGAAGGGGGTACTTCCCTTGAAGTAGTTCTAATTGATACTTGTACCAGGCACATAGTAGACACGGGGCCGGAAGCCTCAGCAAGTGTGGAAATAGTAGTTCTTAGGGGGGTAGAATTGGATGCTTGTGAAGGAGATGACTGGTTCGGTGGTAATATTGTTCAAGTGGAACAGGGAAAACTGCCTCTTCTTGCTGGAAACGTGCGCTTAAAACTGGAAAGAGGAGAAGGTGTTGTAGATGGTATCAAGTTCAGAAATCATACAGTGAAAATGGACATTCCTCCCGTGCTCAGGCTGGGGGCAAGAGTGGTGGAATCATTTGAAGGCACAAAAGTGAAAGCAGCAAGAACACAAGTTTTTACTGTCAAAGACTTCCGCAATAAATGTAAGTCATGTTGAAATTGAGTAATGCTATGCTATGAATGCATTCAATTCTACTTATCATTTAATATTCGATATCATATGTTGCGATGAATCAATCTTCGGTTTTTAGATAATAGGAAACATGGTGTCCCAGCTCTGTCTGATGAAGTATGGAGATTGCAAAATATTCAAAAGGGCGGTAAGATTGACGAGCGGCTGAGCAAAGCTAAAATTTTCACTGTGGAGGACTTCCTAACTCAACTACTGAAAAATCCTGAAGAGCTGAAAAGAGTATCTTCTCATTATTCTTCTTCTTTCACTTCCTTTCTTTACTACAAGACAATACATTTTACAGAAGTCAGTAATATCTTGTTGTGGTTATTTCATCTGCAGATTGTAAACTTAGGGCCGAAGAAGTGGGAGGTGACATTGAATCATGCACGGACATGCTCAATCGATCAGAGGAGGTATTGCTACATAAATTTTCAGCAAAATACCGGGGTTGTTTTTGATCTTCTCGGAAATGTGCTTGGGTTGATCTTGAAAGGTCGCTATGCTTCTGCTAATGTTTTGTCAAAAGAGGATAAGGCATGGTTTCCTAGTTCCTACAACTGATCATCTAAAGCTTTCCATATGAATTTATCTATTGTCTCTAATTAATTTTAATTTATAATGCTAATCATAGGCTCAAAGCGACGAGTTACTGTCGTCTGCATGCGAAAACTGGGGGGATACAATTTCCTTTGACAGTGAGATAGAACTTCAGGAATACTTGAGCTTCTTCACATTTGCACATCCTGCCAGTTTTTTCCAGACAGAACAGAGTAGTCGTCCCCATCTTCGCGATGAGCCCGGGCCTTCTAAAATAACTGGCAAATATGGTGGTTCTAGTGTCAAGCAATTCAGGATGGATGGTGGGGAGAATGCCCCTAACAATCAAACTACATCTGTGGATCATCCTCTGTGTTCTAAACAATTAAATTCGTCGATTGGACCTCAAACTCAACCTAGTACTGCACAAGATGTCTATACCGATGATATGGAGATTGAACATGGGCATCCACCGGAGGGTACTAGCTCAGTTGCCCCTGTTGATCATCCCAACTCTTTCCAACAACAAGAGAATCAGAATCCGGGGACTTCTGGAGAGAGTGATGACTGCTTTTATGGAGGACTGGAGCGGTTGTTACCTGGCGTTGGTCACCCGAGCGCAGGAGAATTTACTTATCTACAGACTACGGTGGATCCTCTCCGCAATTTACCGCTACTGTCTCCAATTCCAGATTCTTACTACATGCAGTATATTCTAGATAATAATTCAGAAATTTCTTAAGCCATGCCACAACTTCCTAGTGTTGTGACAAACTTTTAAAGTGTTTGACAACTATCCGGATTATAATTTAGATTATAATCTACTACGTGACATTATTTTATTGATTACTTTTTGTAAAAAGTAAAAGATTGCTGCTTGACTTTTACTTTTTGACTTTTTAAAAAAAATGAAATTAATGAAATGATACCGTGTGGCAAATTATAATCCGGGTAAATTGCCAAACACCCTGTTTGTTTCCCAACAACCTTCAGATACCCAAAAACAACCTTTCCTTGGCAGCAAGCTTTTTTCGATCTTTTGGGCAAATGCTGCAGAGTTCAATAAATAAATGAATCGCAAGTTCGGACTTCTGCAACCTCATGAATAATTTTAGTAAATGCTGAAAATGAAAACTAGACGAAGAAGAGTTTCCCGGGATTTCATTTAATTGTCAACCAGTTAAGTTAATTATACAATTTCCTATCACTCCAGACTTGACATAAACCTTACCTCCTGAAAAACTATGGTAGACAATGGGATGAGGATAAGCAAAATAGTCTGATAAATTAGACTATGTAAGTTTGGTGATGAAACAAAATCATCACAAAGCCAACTAGGGCAACTCAGCACAATGGAGACCCCAAGCTAAAGCCCTTGAACTATCATAAGCCTGTCCGGTGAATATCAACCGTAAAATTGAAATACAGTATTATGGGAAAGGAAGAAAATTATAATAAAAGAAGAGAAGGCTGAAAATAGTTGTGAAGACAAACCGACAACTATTTGTCACTTTTTAAAGTCAGTTGGAGGGAGAAATCTCCCTTACAGTTAGCAATGATTTCTTCCTCGTTGCAACCATTGATCAGATCACGACAAGTTTCATGTTAAACATTAGAGACCTTGGTTGTAAAACATAAAATGTCAGAGAAATTAATAGCACTTTTTGACAATGTCAAGGACCTCAGTTTGCAATTTTCTCGTTAATTTGCCATTTGTAAATACTAAGGACAACACTGGGCTCCACCTGGTGGCGCTATAAGTTTGGGAAGGCGACTTCAGTTTATAATAATAATTTGATTTGACAATCAAACACTTCACCACACATTAATTGTGGGATTGTGTTACAAGGTCTTAATAAGAATGATGAAATATTGATTTGAAATTTTAAAATTTTTTCCATGTCTTAATGCATTTAATAAAAGTTTGAAATATTTTTTTTATACATATAATTTGGAGAACTTAAAAAATGGGCAAAGACTCAAACTTAAAATTTCATTTTATTAAGAGTTGTTCTTTACCATTTGAGCTACACTCAAACTTAATTGAGAGTTAAAACAAAGTGGCTCCACTAATTCATGCAATATTTCCTTTCTTGCATTCCTATCCCAAAATCATATTATACATTATGCACCCATCGTTTTTCTTCAAAAAAGTACAAAACACATTCTGCCTGTCAAAGAGATTGACTAATCCAAAAATTCCCAGATAGGGAGAAAATTCCCGTTATCAAACCTTGGCCGTTGGCAATTGGCTTGATAAGGAAGATATATCCATCCTCGTATGAGCAAAACCCTTTTATTATTTTTGTTGCCGATTTCATCAATTGGGTAGAACCATAGAAGTAATTCCTTTATTTTTGCTACTGAATATTTCGCTTTTATTATTGTTGCGTTGTGGAGATCAATTCAGGAAACATATCCTTCAATCGGTTTGCCAAGACATTACATAAGGAGATCGGCCAAAAATCCTTCACGGAACAAGGGCTTTAACATTTTGGAATTAAGACAATTAACATTTTGGAATTAAGACAAGAACATTCCTTAAGACAATCATTGTATCATTCAGTGAGGCAGGAAATTCCTCACATGAAAGTCAGTGAGTGCACACACTCTGAAGATATCCTCACCGATATCAGTCCATAATTTCTCATGGAATGTGGCATTTACTCCAGCGATTTATTAGGGTGCATTTGATAGCAATTCTTCTATAAAAAGTAGTTCTTTTCCCACCATCGGGGAGTTAAAAGGAAGTCGAGTTTGGGGTTTAGCCCATCGATAATATTTGCTTGTGTATATATAAATCGATAGTCATTCAACGTCAAAGGGGGTTAATGAATTATATTTTTCTCTAAATACTGAGTTTGTTGTTGGAAGTTTATCAGTTTCTCAAATAACAAATATTTGAGAGGTTGAATTTATGCAAATTAACCCATTATTTTTTTTTCTTAATCCATTTTGTCAATCATCATTACCACGTAAATGTTAGTCAGAGAGCCATTAAACGATCTTGCTCTAATATACAAATGATCTAACACCATATGTATGACATTATATGGTGCTATATGACTATGTAGCGTGCACCAGAGCGTGTCACTTAATTGTAGCTTTCCATGTGTTTTCTCATTATATGATACTAGATCGGAGTTACTTTCTAGGAATGTCTAGAACCGTAAATGCACTTTTTGCTTAATTTGCCCTCTAGGTGATGCGCGGACAAAAATAATAAATAAATATATATATTTATTTATTTATTTATTTCTTTTTGAAAAAACGCAAAAATAGCTTTCAGCGTGCAAGTGGTCGACAGGGGTCCACCTGGTGACGCTATAAATTTGAGAAGGACATTAGTTGACTTCTTCTTAATAATAATAATAATAATTTGATAATAATCAAACAGTTCACCACACACTAATTGTGGGATTGTGGTAGGGTTCCTTGCACGAATAATCTTCACTTCTTTTTTTTTTTTTT